>VXBH01002514.1:81943-147408 GCA_013400035.1 Rynchops niger | reverse complement strand
GGATGCTCCGCGCCCCGGGAGCGGCGGATGCTGCGCTCCCCGCGGGGCCAGCCGCGCCCCCGTTGCCCCCTCCCCAGGGCAGCGTCCCGGTTGCACTTTTCCTGAGAAGGCGGCGGGGTTTGTCCCCGAGCGCTGCCCGGGCCCAGCGCGGCACCGGGCAGCCCTTGTGAGGAGCTGAACGGGTTACGGGAGCCCGAGCGATGCGCGGTTCCAGCGACTCGGGCTCCTTGCAGGAGGAGAGGATTTGTCGCATGATAGTCATGGCTGCCCAGAGACGGCTCGCATGCCGCTTTAATCCCCTGGAGCGACTTAAAGGTCCGGAGCCTGCTCCTGCCTGTGTGTGCATGTCACAGCTCGGCTCGCCGCACGGGGCACCGGGCCAGAGCCCCGCCGGTAAGGAACCGGGAAGCGTTGGAACGGGAGGGAGCATTGACCTCAGTCTGCTGCCTCCACCGTGCCTCTGCCCAGTCACCTTCACGCTGGTGGGCAGAATGGGCTCCTCCGGAGCCAGGCTCATACCTGTTAGACGTGGGCTCTGGATCCCATGTGTGCCTGCCGTGCCCATTCCTTGTGGGTTTACACCAGCATCACGCTGCCCAGGAGGGGGAAAGTGATGTGCAGCCTTAACGCACGTGGTCCGATGCCATGCACATCCCCGTCCTCCCAAAATTCATTCTGCCTCTTTCCTTGCCTGATCACACACAGGTTTCCAGCCCAGCCTGATGCTGCCTTTGGTCATGAGGGGCGTGTGGGTGCAAGGCTGGGGCAGCCCTTGCTGACCCTGTGGGTGACAGTGGGTGTCTGTGGCATTGGCAGCGGGCACGGTAGGCACTGTGAGGTGACAGGGCCGCCCTGAGGTCTGCGTCTGAGCCCTGAAAGCCTCCTGTCTGGGGGCAGGGGCATCAGACCTCCCCCCTCCCTCCAACCCCTGGTTGGTTTTCAGGCCATTAAACCCAGTGTCTGGCCCTTGCTGTGTCCTGGGTGCGGTGGGGGAACTGGCAGCCCCCAGGGAGCAGCCTGTTGTCCGTGGGCTGGAGCAGCTGGTGGGCTCGGGCCTGCCCCCTCCCTGGCGAAGCACTTTCTTTATCAGAACAGATGTTTTCCCAGCTCTGGCCCCAGCGAGGAAGGAGTGGCTGCCCCAGGGGCTGTGTGGCTGGGGCTGCCCCGCGGCATGCACAGCACATCGCCCAGGCTCCTTTCAGCCATTAACTGATTAACCTGCTGCTCCTGGAAGCCTGGGCCGCCTGTATCTAATCAGATAGAGGCCAGGGTTTCCCAAAGGGCCATTTCACCAGAGCCTTTATGCCCACCCCTCTGTCACGAGGAAACTCTCAAGCCTCTTGCAAGAGGAGTAGCCACCGAGGAGCCTGAAGAGCCTGACGGGAATGGGAAGCTGGAGAGAGGATGCCCAGAGGTGCGTGTCTCAGCAAGTAGCACCCAGCAGAGAACTGCCTGCTTTGTCTGGCTTCACTTGTCCAGCCGTGATTCTGCTGTCATCTGGAGAAACAAGGATTTCCAGGGAAGGGTTGAGGGGCAGCCCTGAAGCCAGCGACTCTCTAGGGGTCTTACATCTCTCATAAATCACAGGCTTAAAACCTAGTGAAGTGAGGTGGCCAAGGCTGGAGAGCCAGAGCGAGCGTGCGTGGGAAAGCATCAAGCTTTGCTTTGCAGGAAAGGCAGTAGGGGTGGGAGGGGGGGATGTGGCTTCCCTGGAGCGGGAATGTTTGGCATTTGCTGCACCCCAGCCACTCTTCCTCCTTCTCCATGGGGGGTATTTGGTGGGAGGGCAACGCCTGAGCAGAAAGGAGTTGCTCCATCTCTTTCTGCTGCAGCAGAAGCCAAGCTTGTCCCGAGGGATGCATGTCTTCCCTTACAATGAATAGCTTAAACCCCAGCGTGTTCTTGGTCTTCCCTTAGCAGGCTCCCATGCTGTGCTTGCAGCATTTAGTTACTACGCTCAGCAATGTGATCAGTGTCTGGGGCTAGGTGGGGATGCCGTGGGTCTTCCCAGCTTCCCTGGCTCCTCCTTTGGCATGCTGGAGACCAAAGGAGTTCCTATTCTTTGAAGTTTATCTATGATAAGTGGCTTAGTGATGGTTTCAACCTACTTATCGTCCTGGTTCTGCCACGGGGGGAATGGTTTTGGCCAGTTACATCAGCTTGACGCTGCTGAGGGGCTTCCCGTGTGTGTGTCCCATGTTCCCTTCTCTGACTGTTGACTTGGGGGACAGCAGGCTGGCGGGGCGCGTGCTGCCGTCGCTCCTACCCTATAGAGTCCCAAGCGGGGCAGATTAGAAAGCCTTCATCCCCAGCAAGCGGTACAGCACAAGGATGTGTGCCTCTATCATCTGAGGTCTGTCTCAGAGATGTGATGGATGATGCCTTTGCTCCAGCCGGGCATGAGCAGAGGAGCCGAGACAGTGTGTGCGCTCCGCCGTCTCCTTTCTTGGCTGCTGCAGCGAGTCCTGTGCCCAGACAGGGAGGAGGGGCACTGCAGGCCAGGGCTGTGGCATGGTGACGGATGATAGTTTCCCTGCATGTCTGGAGTGCGGGCAGGATGTGGGGGTGACACAGAGGATGTGACTCGCTCTCCAATTCTCCCCTAGGAGCAGGAATGTCGTGGCCAGGGTTAAAGGAGACACTTCTCCCATCCCGTCCCTTTCTGCTCTCCAGTTGGAGTGACCAGCCGGCACGGCCCCATGGTCAGCCTGCACTGAGCAGCAGCATCCAGTGGAGTCATAGATGCCGTTCTCCTTCTGCTCATGTGCCACTGGCCTAGAAATGCTGGCATTTTAAGTGTTAAACAGTTTTTCCTCATTGCTCTTTTTGGTGAAGTGCAATGCACATCTATGCTGTAAAATAAATCCCCCAAAGACATTAAGCTTTCTGACATTGAGAGAGAAAGGCAGGGGGGATCCTGTGCTCATGGCCTGCGTGGCTACGGTTGTCTGAGCTGTCCTCCCTACTATAGTCTGGTTTTCACTGTCTCCCCATCCTCCCCTGGCTACAGCTCGTCTCTTCTTTGTGGCCTGGGACATCTGCCATGGAGGTAGGCAGAGGAGCCACCTCCCCCAGGGACACATGCAGACCAGCATAGAGCCTCAGGGTCAAGCCCATGGAGGAGTACCAAGGGCTGCCTGAGTTGCCACCATGTATACATCTGAGCTGGTTTCTCCGCCCCAAACTGAGGAATCATGGTGTGGAGCAAGCAAACAGCTCTGCTGGGTCTCATTTGCTGTGGCAGCTTTGTCCTGGCTGTTGCGCAGGCGTGCTGACTGCTTGATGCAACTGGAAGGTGTCTGACTATTCCACAAAGCCATCAGCTAGTCTGCAGCGTGTGGCCCTTTGCTGGCCACGTGATACTCAGCTGTACACACTGTCCTCCAGGTGTCTGTAGTGCTGGTGTAAACTCATGCGTGTAAGCATTCGCAGGCAGAGTACATGGGTAAGGAGAAGAGCTGAAGGGACTTGTCTGCGAATGCGTCTTTGCAGCGTGGAGCCTGCCTCCTGCAGCAGGTACAGGATTGCTCTGATTTTTGGTTGCACACGAGATTCTCACCAGCTTTGAGCTCTCAGTTGAAGCTGTCTGGCTGCATCATTCAGAGATCAGTGTCCCCAGGGAGCCCAGGTTATGCTGGGTGGGAGGTCTCATGCATGGCATCCTGGATTAGGTTTCTCAACAGCTTGCCCTCCCCGCTCCCTGCAGTTGGGAGAAGATGGGAGTTCCTGTGAGAGAGGAGCGTGGCTGGATGTCCCAGAGCATCCTTCCAGAGACTCCTGTCTGAGCTGAGGGAAATGGTTCAGCTGTCTCGGATGACACTGACCATGAGTGATGTGCTGTCTTTCCGGATAACAGGGAGCTGAGTGCCTGTGTGTTAACAATCCTTGACTTAGGAAAATGCTGTCTCCGAAAGAAACGGTAGACAGAGCATCGTCTTTTTCAGCAGTGGGGCTGCTCCATGAAGGAGTATTCCCACCAAGCCTCTTTCCTCCCCTGAGCTCCATGTGCTTCGCCTACTTTCCCTGACGACATCCTCTCAGTTTACCAAGAATATGGTGACCTCTTAGAAAAGAGGACCTGGAGAGATTGGGAAGAGACAGAGAAATGCTGAGTATTACATCCATGCTGTGAATGTAATGCTTTCTGAGTCAATACCAAAGAGAGCAAACCCTCTCTGTTTAATTAGTCTGTGTAGCTCAGCTAAAGATGGGGCTAGATGCAGAATAGTCCATCCCAACTGCATCTCCCCAAAACCATTCAGAGTGATAAAGAGGCAGATGTAGGGCGAAAGGGTCCGGCTGCCCTGTTGTGGAGCAGCAGTTACGGGGAAGAAAGCTCTTGTGCCAAAGGTGACATGAAGAAGTGCCTGGCGGAAGAGGGGGAGTACCTGTTAGCTCCCTCCTTCGGGCATTCGTCGGGAGCCGGGCTGCGGGAGCTGTGACCTTGTCAGATCCTATCAGCGGTGGGAGGCTGGGCTGGCCCAGGTGCTGGGTGGGAGCCCCCACGTGAAAGCAAGCCGGGTCTCCCCTGGGCCAGCCTGCAGCAGCCCCATCGCTGCCTCCAAAACCACCTCGTATTGCTCCGGTTTCACTTCTTGCCTCCCTTTTTTTTTTTTTAACATAATAATCGCAAACGTTTCGCAATTTCTTATTTCCCATTTTGCTTTGAGGAGAATGTGCGAGCTATTTAAATGTGATCATTAAGACTGAAACTTCTGCGAGTCTGGGTTTCCTGGTTACCCTCCAGTTACCCCAAGCTCTGTGGTTCTGTCTCCTCATTTCCATCTGAGATGGCACACAGTTCGGCAGTGCCGTAGAGCCGAGTCCCAGGAAAAACACCTACGGAGAGCCTGTCTGCCATGTACCGCTTGGCACAGCGTCCAGGGTCTCTTGGGTCCTGTCATTATAAACGCAATAATTATCGTAACAACTGAACCAGTGGCGGGGCCTCTCATAGATACAGTGATCAGCGTATTTGATGAGAAGGGGAGAAATTCAGGTTAGGACCAGGGCTGTTGATTAGTCCTGTTGATTCCTGCTACCTGCATCTTGAGCCAGTGATTAAGATTTGGCTGAATCACACTTTCTGGAAAGGCTTATTTCTGGAGGATCCCCCGCCTTTTGCAGTTTCTTCAAGCGGTTACACAACCTTGTTTTAAAATAAATCCTGCTTCACTTCTAAAGTGTCTGGCAGCTCCATCCGTTTTTGGGTCCTACTTTTCTTCTGCTTCGCGAGAGTTGCTTTGTCCCAGATAACTTCTCTGTCTGCAAGAAATGATCCTCCAGCACTGGGCTGCTGACAAAGGTGAGGCAGCAGGTAGCAGAGCAGGGGGCTCGGTACTGCTGGCAGCGGTCTCTTCGCACCAGGGTTTCATTAGTTGAGTACGCAGGGACTGAGGTGAGGTTTGCAGCCCACCCTGGGGCACATGCTGCTGCCATGCCCCTGCTATCAGTGTCTGGCCTAGATAGGGCAGCCCTAGCTCTGGCGAATCTACATAATGACATTAACATTTTCACAAGTACTTTTGCATTACAAGGGATCTTTCTGAAGAGCAGAATGGACAGAGTTTTGTAGATTTTCTCTGGAAGGCTTCTCTCACACCTCAAAGCACAAGTAAGCAGTAAACTTCCTTACTCCTGTTTATACATCCCAGACACGCATCAGCTTTTGTTGCAACCAAGCGTCCTGGGAGTTTCTGTTTTCTGCAATTTGCAATCCTCTTCGGGCCTGTGACTTTCCAGAAGACATTCCTCCGTTTGAAGTGCTCCTTGCATTCCTTCTACCCTGAAGCTGACCTTTCAGTTTGGCTGTATTTTAATCCCATTTTGTTCAAACAAGCGGACTGTGGAATCCACACTGCTGTGATGGTCTCATCCTGGTGGGTACTTGCTGATCTACCAGATGTTGGCATCTGCTTGTACTGTCAGCACTACTTGTGATTTTAGGTCCTCGATGAGAGTACAAAATACCACTGCCTCTGCCTCTGCAGAGTTTTGTTAGAAACTCCCTCAATTACTCATGGTTTTCCCCATTCGTAACAGCTGTTTTGAGATCCCTTTGCTGCTCAAGGTCTGACTTTTTTCAGAATACTGTGTTCTATACAATCAATGCCATGAGAATCTGTTACTGTCCTATTTATCTCTTATGCTTGGATGCAAAGAACGAAGACGTCTTTTTGACTACAGCTTCTTTCCACATGTTGACTGGCACTGGACAATGATTAAAGCTAGAGTTTCTTTAAGTTGGAAAAGCTGAAGGCAAAAATTCTGTATTTTCCCTGGTGTCATCAGAATAAGCAACCCATGGTTACCTGGATAATCCTGCCATCGCCCTTGTTTAGTCTTTTTAGTTCCAGCCTCTTGGAATTTCCTCATAATTTCCAGGTTTATCAAAAATGAAAATCAGCTGGTGAGAAGCTTTATTGGCCAGATGTCTGGGAACTCTTGGACCTACTGATTTTTAAAATGTTTTACGTCCTTCCCATTTACGAATATACGGGAAAGCACTTCAGCATCTCAGTGTGATGCACGAGGGGTGCTTTCCAGGGATGTTTATTAAAAACTTCTGCCTGTCTCCGTTGTTATTCACAATGCTGCCATCCCCATCTAGTAGTTGGATGCTGCTACTAGCACATGTCTTTGTCCCCAATGATTTTAGAAGAGAAAATAGTGAATCATGGACTCTACTGTCTTTACTGTTCCCCAGCTTCTTACTTGCGTGGGTTGTTTTCCCCTTTTTCCCCCCGTTCTCTCTTATTTCACATTAGCTGACAGCGCATCCCAGCTCAGAGGGACTCCACTTGCTCTCTGTGTGTGTTTGGGGGAAGGACACTGAGGACAATCAAACTCCAGGAAAATGTCTCGTGAAGAGCTTAAAAACCCTGAGATACTTTATTAGCGAAATGACAAATAGGGGGAGACGTGGCAAAAGAGCAGAAAATAAAGGATAAGACATAGAATGTGGATTGGATTCCTCTGTTCCTCCATCTCTGACAGCAAGAAAAAGGGATTTTCTGCCTCACAGTGATGAGACTGATTGATTAAAAAGTGTACATTTCCATATAATGTGTGAGTAGATGGTAGAACTCCACATGGCAGGGAATTACTGAAGTCAAGCATGTGGCAAGATGCAAAAAGGTACTGGACATAATCCCAAATGATGCATAATAAACATTGCAGAAGAAAGACTGTTTTGGGGCTCTCACCTGAGATTTTCACAAAATGCGTTGCATTGTGGCAGCTCGGAAGCAGGATGCTGGAGCTGCCATCTCTGTGACAGACTGCTATATCCTCGTGGCTTCCTGAGGCCCTGAGCTCTCTCCTCTGTGGACCCTGAATGCCACTCAGCTGTCCGTCAGCCCAGCTTCAGTCTTGAAGCTGTTGGCCAAATTTGAGAGAGAATGGGAGCTGCAAGGATGCTTCCTCAGTATATACTTGGTGACAAGAGGGAGAGGAGACCCAAAGCAATGTCCAAGTTGAGGGCAGGGCAGAGATAGCTCTTCGCTTGCTCTGTTTGGGGCTGGTAGTGGGTCAGTGAAGGCTTTGCTAGGGCCAGGCTGGGCTTTTGCATGTGCCATGTTGCTTCCTTCCTTTCAGGGCTACAGAGAAGATGTGGGAAAGCCAGAGTTGTTGCGATGCGTCAGGGATATTCAGAGACAGGAAATACGCATCTGTAGGTATCTATGTGAGTACTGTTCCCTAGGGAATTACTTGTTTTAATTCAGGTTTTAGGTGGGGAAGAGCTCGTAGAGAAGGCATGGAAGTGGTCTTGGTTTTTATGAACTGAGCTGTAGTATGCATTTTCGCGGCTGGAGAGAACTGATGGTTTGCAACCTCATGGTTGCAAACTCTGTAGGACTGCTGCTTCACCCAAGGCGAGCAGTGACTCCACTGCTCGTGGTGGAATTGAAGGGGCAGCTCACCTTAAACTGAGCCTGGAGAGAGCTTGCAGTGAAGTCTGGAAGGATGCACACCTGCCTCCTTTCTGTGCACCTTGTGCTCGGGGCAAAGGGCAGCCCTGAAGCATGGGGAAACAGCTGGGGGTTCGCTCCCTCCACTCTAATGGGGAAGAGCTGGTGTGGTTGCTGTTGTGGGGAGTTGCTCCTTTGAGAAGAGCAAGAATTACCTTCAAGGACCAGGCATTTCCTGTGGGATATCTGAAGTTGGGAGGCGTGCAGGAGAGTGGGGCGAAGAGAAGCTGTATAGCAGCCAAACTGGGGGAGGAGAGAAGGAACAGAACAGATGGGAGGGGGAGGCGAAAGAGGGGTGGGAAGCAGTGCACATACATCAGTGACCAGAAGTGACAAACTTCTCTTAGATTAGACAATTTAAAATGCACAAACCTTTCCCTGATACTGCTATTCTGCAAAGCTGCTGGCAGAGTGAGGGCTTTGCTCCTTAATTAGTAAGGAATGGGGCTGCTAATTGGCAGAACTAGTCTGAGTCACGGGCTCAGCCTGGGCTGCAGCTCTGGAGCAGCAGGACCCACGGCTGCAGCTTTGTGCTCAGCTCAGAGCTGTGCTGGCCCACAGAGGCTGCCTGGGCTCAGTGGGCTTCTGTGTGGGAACCATGGGTGAAATCCAGTCCCTTTTTGCTCTGCAGCGTGTCGTTCTGGTGCTTTGCAAGAGGTAGACTTCTGTTTCTGTTGTCCCTGCTGCTGTTGCAGGTACCATCCCTTGTGCCAGCTGCTCCATGGTGGCTGTTGCCAGCTCAGCTATTCCTGCTTCTGTCTCTCTCCTTACCTATGGCCTCCTGGGCTGCCACCTGCCTTCCAACAGCTGATCCGGGTTTTGCTGATCAGATATAACCCAGGGACTGGCTATATGACTTCATTTCAGACTGACAACAGAAAAACAGCAAGGTTGCATTCCTTCCCATAAGGGTCTAGGGTGTCAGGGACTCCCCCTCCCCACCCATCTTGTATCCATTAGCTAAGTCTCTTTGTATCTGTCCTATCACTTATTCATGATCATCTAGATCAATCTGTTGAAAAGTGCATTTATTGAAACCTGATCCTGGCTTTGTCTGGATTGCAAGGGCCTTTCTAACCCAATCTCTGCTGCGTGGTTTCCAACCACAAAGCCCATTGAGGCTGGGAAGAAAGCTGGCTTAGCGCAATGCTGCTTCCAAGCCTAGGAGCATATGGATCCATCGCCAGGAAAAACACAAGGCTTGGATGCCTAATACCCACTGAACAGCCTCAGCGTGCTAGGAGGACAAAGGTATCTATGTACACAATACTTAAAGCTGAAAAACTTAGAGCACCAACAGCAATTTTTGACTTGGACTCACAGCGCGGAGGGGTCCATTCTTGAGACATCCCAGCCCTTTGCAGAATGTGATGGGGGTTAGTTACCCAAACCAAGGCACTGCAAGAGCCTCTTTAGTATTGTATTTGCAGGTTGTTCTGGATCCTGAGGACTCACTCACAAAGAAAACATCACACAGCCCTCCCCTAATGGGAACAGAGCGGACAACTGTGTGCTTGTTTTCATACCCTGGAAGGTGTCTTCCAACCAAAAGCACTTTTCTACTGTGAATAACTCCTGCAAAATTGATGCACCCATCATGGTTGTAGCCCCTGCCAAGCATGTTCCTCGTGAGAGTTGTGCAGGTTTGTGCACAAGGAGGAATGGGGTACATGAATGCTGTCAGAGGGAGGCAGCACTGCTAACTGTCCTCAAATCCTGTGCAGCTGGGGCAGCTCATTCTTGCACCTGGGAAGAAGCCATTTCTAGAAAAGTGGGAGTCCTGGGGAAACGATCAAAGGTAGTCCAGAGTACATAAATAAGAGGAGAGCAGGATATGATGACTTGTTTCCGAAGCATGGTACGGTGGCAGAGCAGTGGCTTGCTCCTGTCAGTCCATGAATGTGTCTCCTGCTGGGCTGGGAGGCTGTGGAGAGGCAAAGGCAGGTACTCTGTGTCTCTGGCCTCTCTCTGCCTTCAGTAGCTGGGTAGCTGGTGAGGAGGGTGCGCCCGCTGGTAGCTACAGATGCTGCTTTAACACCTGGGTGCTTTACTTCTGCAGCCAGGGTTGTGCCCTGCTTGTCTGCCTCTGCGCCCTTTCCCTGGGGTCCAGCGTACGAGATCTCCTTCATCCTTTGCCCGCCAACACAGCGTGCTGCCTCTGCTGAGACGCAGGTACAGGCGTGTGAATCCAAGAGATAACGCCTGGTATCAGTCACTCTAAGAAAGGCACAGAAGGCCAAAGAAATCTGTGGCTTCGATTGATTTTTCGCTATCATGAATGCCAGGAAACGTTATTTATTTTTAAGTCTAGGGTCCCAAAGTGCCAAGTGTTACGTGAACAGAGAAAAATGATATTTTATAGTTTACTGTAAAAAGTAGAAGACTGCATGGCGTGAGAGTGAGGCAGTACTGATGAAACGGTACTCTTGGTATGCAAGCAACTTGATTTTCTAAATTATAACCCCCTGTTATGGGATCAGTTTTCAGGATTGTGCTTTGCTATGCACTTTGTGGCGAGGCCAGTTCATGGACAGATTGTCACTGAGACCATAGGAATGAGGATGCTGGTCTCTGAGAGTTCATTTAACATCTGAGTGACCTACCCTTGATACAGGAACTCTGGTACATTACTACTTTATTCTTTCTTTCAGTACCTGCTACTGTTGCTCCACTTAAAAACAAAACAACACCCCTAATAAACACCTAGTTAAAAGAGGAATTGGGAGGGGATGAGCTATTCTCGTTATACAAGGCGCTCAAGTTAACTCTATCATCAGTATCAGCCAGCTTTATTCAGTGGAAAGCAGTTACACAAAATCATCACCCTGCTGATCCTTAGCTGTGTTTTAAGGTGTTCTCTTCAAATCTGTGATTGCTTGTTTCTTCATTTTGTTTTGTCTCCGGACGTGAGTGAGACCTTCTATATCCCAGTTTGAAAACTGAAGGGTTTTCACTCTTGCGCGAGGAGAGCAGGGGTTTTCCCATCATCTGTGATGTCCCAGCAGGAGCTGGGACCCACCAGAGCCGGCGGGTTGACGCTCTGCACTGCTGGGCTGTGCTCTGCATTGCTGCCCTTGCTTCTCCCATGGAAGTTCAGCCTTGCTGCCTGGCAGTTCTTGGGAGTTTTCTGCTCAATTTAATCCTTTCAACTGATCAATGAAATGTGTGGTATTGAGGGAGAGGAGAGTGATGTGAGGGCAGTTTCTTTAGTGTCACCATCTGTTTCTGTATTTAGTCAAGGCTCCTTGGGGAAATTCATGTTTGGAAAAAAGGGCTGATGGAAGGAGATGCACTAAAACAAACTTGGCCTTTCAGGAAACAGGGGCTATGCTGGGCAGAAGTTACAATAATTATTTGCTCTGTGGTTCCTAGTTCTGGCTGCCTCAGCATGTTGTTCCTTTTGGAAACAACATAAATGGGTGCAGTTGTTCTACTGGGCAGAGGCAATTGCTGTTGTAAAAACAGCTACAACATCAAAGTAAACTGAAGTAAGTAGTTCTGGGCAGCTGAAATGCCAAGCGCCTGGGAGTTTCATCTGTTGCCTTCTCCTCCTTAGCAGCACACAGCAGGGATCTGCCGTCAGTCCGTAGGAAATGGTGCAATATTGTACAAAAGAATTAGGTCTCCTTTTAGGAGTATTTGTTACTAGTTTTGCACATGGACTTCTGCTGGGAAAGGGGTCTGGGTCAGTCTGGACATTCTGATAATCTCTGGTATCTTCAACACCCAGAAGGATCTTATTGTCCATCTCCCCTCGTTTTCCCTCTAAATGGTGGGATGTGGCAACCTAATAAATAACAGTGTTTGTGCCCAGGGAGTGTCTCTTGAGTATCGGATTATCAACTGACTCTGTCTCCAAACTAATTTCTGAGCTCAGGGAGTGGAAAGTGTGTGCAACCCAGATCTAAGTGGTCTGCAGGGTTCTGCAGACCATGTAGGGTTCTGTGAGCATGGCACACTCCTCATGCCAGGGTGTGTGTGTGTTCTTGCGTGTGTGCCACGGCGTCGGGGTGCAGTGTGAGTGGGAGGGTGCAGGCCTGGCTCCTGATTAAACTGCACTTGCCTGTGGCTCCCATCTGTGTGCTCCTGGGTTCCTGGTGGCTGAAGGCATTGAAATGCACTGTTGGGAATGAGTGTTGACGATAAGTGTATTAGAAAAGGTTTTCTTTCCTCCCACCGTTGGAAACTCCAGACACGACTTCGCTGTTTTCTGACTCTTTGCTCTTGATGCTGTGATGGCAATAGGAGCCTTTGGTGAAAACAGCTTACAGATCTTGTACTAATGCATGTTGCTGTTCATACGTTTATGCGGAAGAGTCAGAACGTGATTTGGGAAATGGATGATTTCTCAACAACAACGTCTTGCCCAGATGCCTCAGGACACTTTGTCTCAAGCATCGAGATTTTCAGAAAACGTAAGAGGATGTCATGAAGACCTCTGTATAGTTCCTCAAAATCTGTATTCAGTGCAGTGCTTACCACCTCTCTGGGATCTTGAAACTTGAATCTGCAACATAAGAAAACATTTCTTTCTATTGCTTGCTGGCCATGAAGGTGATCTTTGCACACCATCCTTGGGTTTAGGTACTAATCAGATGCACTTGTGCTTTTCATTCACTTAATGAGGGGAAATTAATCTGCCTGCTGTGGAAACTCTAGAGCAGAACACAGCAGCAAAGCTAGAATTATGTAGGCCTTTTTTTTTATGTCATTAGAACTAGTTTCTTTATTCTGAGGACTGGAGGTTGGCCAATAGATGTATCTTCTACAAGAAAGAAAATCCAGGGTACCAAAGTGTTTAAAGTGGCTAAAGTAGTTTAAAACCCCCCACCTAAACTACAATAAATCATTAAAAATAGAATTAGTGTTCCACGTTCTGTATAATGTAATATAGAAATACTGTTGCACCTCTTCACACACAATAAGCCTATAAGCAAAGAGCTAATGGTGCTGACGGGTTTAAGAGGTTAGGAAGGGCTTTTATGATCAATAACTTAGGGGCAGAAGACAAATTAGGAAGAAAGTAGGTCTATGAATCGATGAAAAGCAGGATGGCCTTAACGTTACTCAACAGTTCAGCACTTTGGCTTTTTCCTCAATACTTACCTAAGCAGAGTTTATGTGATTTCTCCGGGAAGACATGGAACAGATTAGTTTGCAATAACTGAAATGTGGTGTGACGTTATGCCTAATTCTGCGTAATTGTGGGTCACGCTCTCCCTGATTTGCCTTCGTGCTCCTGCTCTTTCCCTTGTACTGGGTCCCAAAGGCGGGCAGGGCAGAAGAGGCCAATCCAGCAAACTGATTTCCCCAGCACTGTTTTTGGTAGGTGAGGTATGAGATCTGCTTGCCCTGCAGATCCTTGCATACGTGTTAGCAGATGTCTGCCTTTGTGCGCAGGCTTGTCTTGAGAGACAATGAGCAATTTAAGATGTTGTGGGGTGTGTGAAACTATATATACATCAGGGCCATCATATAAACATCAGAGTGTATATACATCAGTGTATATACACATCAGAAAAACACTCAAGTCATGTCATTTAGCCAGGGAAACTTTTGCAAGAGAGGAAAACAAAGCTGTGTGAAGTCTACTTAGCTGCTGCTGCTGACTTCTGGAAGCATTTTGATTTACAATGATGTGTGGGTGTATGAAACTCTAAACGTGCTTTATTTACATTTTCTATTATTATTATAGCATGACTTTTGATGACCAGCTATTCCAAGTTTGAAAATATTTAGACAGTCGAACCCACTATTCTGCGTGTTTGTATCTTTCCGTGACTCTCCCTCTAAAAACCGCTGTTTCCTTACATTGGTTTCTGCATGAAGCTGACTAAAACTGCTTTTTCTTCCTCTCATGGTATGTTAAAAAAGTCAAAACCACTTTCCTTGAAAATGTAAGCAGGACTTGCTTAAAAATTGTAAGCAGCTGTAGCTTGGAAGTAGCCTCTGAATACCGCTGTTTCCCCCAGCTTTCCATGGGTGTTTGCACCTTGGGTATGGATCTTGCAAGTTCCAGTTCTTTCTAACAGGAGGTCTTCTGGTTTTTGCAGGGTGCCAGGGTATGGCTGCGGGAGCAGGACCAGCTGCAGCCATGCACTGTTGGCTCATGCGCCGACGGAAACGTGCTCCTCACCTCAGATTATGGCACGGTAAGTGAAGTTTGCATGAGGCTGCAGCCTGAGCCAAGCTGCAAGATGGACTTCTTGGTCTTGCATGACCTTAATGTCAAAAGGAAATTTATCAATTGAAATGCCGCAAGTCTGTCTGAAAACTGACCCAGCTTTCTTTTACACACCATGCCAAAGGTCTAACGAAGGTTAAAAAGATAAGATTATTCTCTTTCTTCTGTTCCTTCGTCTGCCCACCTCAGTTTGGTTGTTTTTTCTTGTGCCATCTTTGAAGGACTTGCATTAACAACCTAGCAAAACCATTATATTGGCGAAATGCTCCTAGGAAGGAGGCAGCTCCACCAACTAAGCAGCCATTTCTGCCAGGATGTGTTTCTTGCAAGCCATGCTGCTGCAAGGGCTGTTGTTCTCACCACCCTCTGCTGCAGTGACTTTTGCCATCAGCCCTTTGGGTTAGGGGCACGTGGAAGTGAGCTCCCCGTCTAAGTGCAGCTGCTGTGCCTAGGGCAGTTCGGCAAGGCAGCTGAGCTCCTCTGAGAGCAGACCTCGCTGCTACGAATAGGAATCAGGTCTTTTCCCTGCCTTATTCCCAGCCCTGCGTTCCTTGTGGTTCCCTGGCACGCCTGCTGCAGTGCTCGTGGAGTAATATTGGTAGGAAGGGACCTCTGGGGATCATCCAAGTCCTCAGTGAGTCATCTCGGCTCCCTGACCCTTGGAAAACTATTCATTGCCTTCACTGAGGTTCTTATTGAGTCAAACTGGTGCCTCGGCTGGGAGGAGGATGGGGAAATGGGCAGGACTGTGCCTTCCAGCAGTGAGCAATTAGATCTGCTCAGCTGTTTTGGTGAATGGTGCTCTGCAGGCAGCTTCTTTGTTACAGAAAATTAGACAGGTTTTTTTCAGCCTCTTACCTGGCAAAGGAGGGAGCAGAGAAAAAGGAGATTTAGGACTCCAGCTTGTGGAGAGTCAGTGGTAGGACTGTCATATTTTTCACTCGTGCTTTGAAAGGGCTAGATTTCGAATCGTCATTCCTTTTTAAAGAGCCTGATTTGTTTCTCAGAGACAGAAACTCACCTAGCAAGCACACAGGTTTTCCATCTCATTCCTCAAGCCTCTCAAATCCTTTCTGGAGGAGCTGCCTTGTGTTGGGAGTGCTGGATAGTCACTAACGCATTTTAAGAGATCACAGAGGCATTCATCACAGGTAACGCAGCAGCCTGCAGAGCACCCACAAATGGTGAGTACTTCTGTGACTTTCTCAGACTTGCTCCTGACTCTTCTGATATGCTGCCGTGGCCTTGGAAAATCCTCCAAACCCACCTGGCACCTCTGAAAAGACACCAGAAATTCCGCCATAGAGCCAGCTGAGTGGCTGCACCCACCACCAGCCTGTGTCCATGCTAGAAAAAGTGCACAGGATAATGCTGGGTAGAGTCACAGGTCTGAAAAAGCTGGATTTGTTTTTTTCCTCCATGAAAGAAGAAACGGTTAGGCTGAAGGAGCATGTGCTTATGCAGAAAAAGCACATGGTGATCATTAAAGGGCTTGCTTTATTCAGTGCCCTCCACAATAGCTGTCCTATGTGCTTCCCTTGCCTAGTGCCTTTGTTGCTTGATAACTGTAGGAAGGACTGGCTGTCTTACCCCAGGTGAAAACTCAGATGAAAACATCTTCGCTTCATTAAATCTAGTGTCTTCATATTTGCTGTGGCCCAGCATCCCTGCAGCTCCCGCAGCTCTGAGGTAAGAAGGCCAGTCATTCTTCAGAGCTTTTGCCATTTTTTTCCACTTCCTTAAAAACACCTCAAGCAACAAATCCATCAGAAATGTGACTTCCTGGGAGGAAAGGAGGAGCCGACACTTATGAAAGAGTGGAAGATTGGAAACCGCAGTCCAGACAGACCAGCTGAATGCTTTATGCTGGGTGGGAGCTTTGCTCATGCACTCAGGGTTGCACTAATGGATGGATTTGAGGTTGAGAAGGAATTATTTCTGCCCTGCTTGGCCTGGTGTGCTTTGCAGTCCCCATATTGGCTTGTCTGCCAGCCAGGTTTTGCTTTATTTCTGACCATCGCAGGAGCTTGGAGACAGTCCTGGTCATTTTGTTCTGACTGTGGGCTAAATCTGAGACAATCAGTTCATCACTTTGGGAAAAGTAGAAATCTTTGGCTGTGTTGTGAGCTGCCTGTTGTGGTATTTGCTGTCTTGTTTGTAGTTACACTGAAAACTGATGGGTTTTCTTCCCAAATAATGAAGATCTGCTTATTAATGACTATAACTTTCTGTTTGAGTATTAACTTGTTGGAAAAGGGATATTCCAGAGGCAGCTCTGCTGAGAGATCAGTTTGTCTGTGTTCTTACTTGCTTTGGACAAAATCAGCCAGGATATTCATCTCAGTAGTGCAAGCTGTTGAAGCCAGACTGGCTCACCTTACCTGGAGCAGGATGGGGGGTAGGATGTTCCTCGAAACTGCTCTCCCAGCACATTGCCATAGCAGTCCAAAAGTGAGCAGCAGGGTAACAAGAACATCTTTACTGGGGCGGCTGGATGTTGGAAAGGGCCTGGCTGGCCTGGATCAGTGCAGCACTTTGCAAGTTCTAAGGGTTGAAGGGTCATCATGTCTGGGTCATGTTTGGGAACCACCTCAGAGCTCCTCAGGAAAAGCCCCTTTGACACAATCTTGAGAACAAAAAACCACCACATGTTTATCTCCAGGACCCTGGATGATCCCTGCAGCCTGATGGTGATACGGAGACTGGAAACTTCTCTCTACCCTGAAGGGCAGAGGACAGATTAAAAGCCAACTCTTTCCCAGTGCCAGGAAAGGCCCAAAAACTCTCCTGTGTTCCACAAGTACCTTCCAGAGGCACAGAGACCTCCCCCCCAAATCTCAGTGGGGCTGGAGTTCCCAGCCTCTGCCTGAGGTAGGGTTAGCTGCTAGGGGTGCAGTGATGGGCAAGAGTATTTGGTGAACCTCCCCAGCCTCAGGGACAGATGACATCTTGGCCTTGGCTAGGGTGTCAGTGTGGCACCAGACTGCTTCCCCAGGGAGTATATTTCACCTATGCAGTGTTTCTCTTCAGATAGTACCAGAGACAATGCTCCCAATTCACCTTTCCTGCAGTCCTGCCAGAGCATCTGCTTAACTCTTTGAGGATCTTGGACCAGATTTTATTCAGAGAGGGATGACTGAACAACCCCAATGAGGCAGCTCAAGACAGATGATGATCTAATCCTTGCTAATCATTTATTTGTGTATTTAGGGCCCCTGTTGCTCTTCGGGGTCCCATTTTCTCCTGTGTTGTCTACAAGAGTGAGTAAACAAGCTCTGACCCATCATACAGTTATTTTGTACACGTTGCACCCTCTTGGCACAGGTGCTGCCAACCACCTGGTATCTTTTGGGACATTTGTCCACTCAGCTTTTTCCCCTAGCTGTTTTCTTAATATTTCTTTTCTGTCCCAAATGGCCACAAGTGCTGACACTGTGGTAAATGAGTAAGTGCCAGGCAGATGTAAGGAAAGATCACGTCATACCTTTTTGGACTTGTCCCCTTCCAAAATTTGTCCAAGTCAGCAGAGAAGAGAGAGCCAGGGTGGTTTGCTGTCTCATGGTTTGAAAGTGCTGTAGTGGTTTTGCTCCTGACAGAGTCCAGTTCACGTTGTGCATCTGCAGCTTGTGCTCTCCCCTGAATTCAGTTGTCCCGTTCTCCCTTCCTGCTCCCTCGGTTCTCTTGTGGAAGTGCCCGAGGCCTCTGCTCTGAAGAAGGAAAAATAAATTGATTTGGGTTTTTTGGGCCATGCTTGCAGAGTGGGGGTCTTGCTGCTGGCAGAGTCATACTTCTCTGATACCCAGGGGTGCAGGGAAGACCAGAGCAGCCTGGAGAGAGCCTGTGTGCTGGTGTGGGCTTCATTCTACGGTATTCATGGACCTGAGCTGTGTAATTTTTTAAAGCCTCCCGGCTGGCAAGAAAACTGGGCTATGGGGCAGTTTCGCGGTGGAAGAGACTGAGTGCTCGTCACATTAGGTGCGACTGGTCAAACCTAGGGTGAACACATCTGGGGAAATGAGCCTGCTTCTGCCCTCCAGCTCCCTCCAGGAACAGAGCTGCTGTTTCGATTGCACACGTTTTTGCAGGCAGCACGGGGGGTCTTGTAAAGGGATCCTGTGCCAGGGTATTCCTTCCCCTTGCTGGCAAGGGTGCAGGTCAGAGCTGAGAAGGGGTGCTTATGGGCACCTGCAAGGCGCTGCGGCAGCGAGCTCCCAGCAAGGGACTCGCAAGGGTGGCTCGCTGGAGGGGGCAGGGTGACCTCATTCTGTCTTCAGCCTGCAGCTGCATGGATGGCTTCTCCTTAGCAGTTACGGCAGCCCGAGGACTCCAGGAAAGCAGGCAGGAGAAGCCAGTTAGATCAACACTATAGATCATGGTACATTCCCTATGGAGTCTGGCAGTTTCTTGCTGGCACCTAGGAGGGCTGACAAGCAGGGATGGAAATGAGGTAGAGACCAGAGCCCCAGAAAGGAAGGAAAAGCCCAAATTTCTTTAGAAGGGTTATTGCAGGCCAGTTTGCTTCTCCAGGCTGCCTGTATGAAGTCTCCCATCTGTCTTTCTTGGGTCTTACCATCTAGCTCAGCTTGGGATGCTGGGTGGGAGATGGCACATGGTTGAATCCAAGAGTGGGAAGCAACTGAAATAACTTCTGTGAAATGCCAGCATCGTGCTTGAGGAGGAGGAAAGGAGGGATGGGATGTGGCCATGGCGGAGGGGAACAGTCACATAATCTCCGCTGTGTTGAAAGGGGGTGAAGAAGATGACCTGATAGCTGAAGAGTGGGTTATTGAGGAGGAGGAAGCTCTAGCAGGAAGAAGGATGCGGTAATTGAGGCAAGAGGAGTGCAGCTGCATAGAGAGAGAAGTGGGCACTTCCCAGAGCAGTGATAGAAGTTAATAGCTGTCACCGTACAAATATTTTGAAAGCTGCATCATATACATACATGCCAGTACGCACACAGCATGTCACTACTTTATTTGCCTTCTCATCTGCTTTGCTTTCCCTTGCTCTTGACATGACAGCCTCTCCCAGATGCTCTCTGGCTGCTCCTATGGAGAGTGCAAGGCACTCCTGGAGAGTGCAAGGCGTCCTGGAAAGTGAATAAGCTTTACCTCGACCTCCCCACAGTCAGAGATATGATCCCACCTGTGTTTTTGTAAAAGACTCTTTCTGGTCTCTTGGGAGCAGCTGCCATCATTAGTCACACTCGCAAGTGCAATGTGTAATACCTGTCCAGCCTAGTGCAGCTGGAGGCTGATGCCCTGCTCCTGCTAAGGGGATTTCGGTAAAAATCAAGTGACCTTGCCGTGACCTGTCCCTGTCAGTAGTGAAGGTGAGAGATTGACTGTGTAGCAAAAGAAGGGAGTGTGCTGTGTGCTTTCTGTCCAGAGAGCTCAAATAGGTACGAACAGGAATGGAAGAATGACTGTAAAAATAGTGAGCAGATCTGTGCCTTGTTTCCCTTTCTGGGGCTGAAATATAAAGCTGTGGAAAGGGGCATGTTTCTGGTAGGAAATCGGACCACGTGCCCAGGTGCCATGAGCTTATTTGACTTCTCCCCATTCTTTCAGGTATTCCAGTACCCCAGGGCCTCCCTTTCCCGAGGAAAGGTCTTGCCAATGCACCAGACCAGCGTTGATGGGGTAGAAGACATGTCCATGCTGGGAGATCTGCATGAAGCTGCCATCCTGCTTAACCTGCACCAGCGCTACCAACAGGGTAACATCTATGTAAGTGCTTAAGCTGCGCCACGTCCCTGGCTAATGATTTTTGTTTAGCTTCAGGGCTGACACTTTGCATGTGAAATGCTGATTTTACCATTGTTTCATGTGGATAGAAATGGAAGTTTTTTCTGCCTTGCCAGCTCCATCAGCCCTGTGAGATCCTACCCTTACCAGAGGGGCCTCTTTGCTTCTATAGAACTTCCAAAACATGAACATTCACCTCTAGTCTTTGTGGTAATTGTGCAGCTCTGTATCCTCCATCACCAGAACCAGAACCAGCATGTTCTACAAGCTGTCATTCCCGTTCCCCAGATTCCCCATTATTACTGTTCAGAGGTTTATATGGCCAAGCAGACTGGAAAGTGCAGTGTACACAGGTTTTTGTTGCGTATCCCTCCTGATCCTAATAAAGCTACTGCTCAACAAAACTAGGAGAGCAAACCTGTTGCCTAATCCTTCTGCTTTTACATGCAGTTATGCCTTCTTTTTTAGTTCCTCTGCTCTCGTTGCACAGATGAATACTCAAAGCATCTCCTGATTTCCCTCTCGGGCCCTCAGGAAGGAGGCAAGTGTCAGAAAAGGGAATTGTGAGGAAAAGCACAGCTGGGACGAGGCATCCCTGGAGACCTGGGATGGCAGTGTGCTCTGCTGAGACTTGGAGAGGACTAGGAGGATATATTACAAAGACTGCCTTACCTTGCTTTACTCTTACCTTGCTTGTCCATGCTATGTGCTCCCAGAGTTTTTCAGATTATGACAGGAAAAATGTAAATCTCTATCTGTGTTGCACAGCAACTGTTACCAGGACAACCAAACCGTATGCACCTGTATTCCAGGAAATGATCAATAAAGTGACCCCGTTTCTGAACCATCTCCTGCGCTGGGATGCAGAGGAGACCGCAAATTCTCTTTTTTTGTTGCTTGCCTGTTGTCTATGAACGTAGCCTTGTGACCCTGTGGCAGTACCCACGTGCACACACTCTTTTGATTGCCCTTGTCCTTGCTGCTCATCCTGACCTGCGTTTGACGCACGCTATGTGTTTGTGCAGCTCTTGGCCCATTTGGGTATATTCCTCCTGTTACCTCTTCCTCACACTTTGAAATGTGAGGCAGGAGTCTCTCCCTTCTTAGTCTGTGCCTCGCAGCAGAAATGCCTCAACACCAGCGCTGTGACAGTGTCACAGCAGGTGTATCTCCTTAAGCCTTTCCTCTAGCTCTGATATGTCATTCCATCTCCTCTTCAGCATTAGTTCTTTGGCTGCTCCATCTGCACGTAAAGGTGTTTAAAGTTTAAATATGATGTCATTTTTTTTGTCTGTGCATGAATGTCAGTGGTGCCCCTCAGATCTGAGTTTTTGGGAGATTTGTGAAGGGGCCTGACTTCTGTAATACTCTGAGCACTGGGAAGAAACCCTCGGTGAGGGATTGTAAGCCACTTCTTGAGTGGGACCATATCTGGGTATATGTTTGCGCAATGTCTGACCTGGAGAACACCAAACCGGACAAGTGCCGTTTTGCATTTCCGCAGTGCAGACATTAGTATTACAGTTACCTCATCGCTATTAGTTTTTGCCATGGCCCTGCTGCCTATAGTTTTCAGTTAAGCAGAAATTGAGAACGTCAGCTGTAGTGCCCCCTAATGACTTGCAGTGATCTGTGAATACCATGAATGTTACAGGGGTTCGAGTTCATTTAATATCGTTGCCCTTGGTCTCCACAGATAGAGCATAGCAGGCAAAAGTTGCAGATGAAGCTGTACTGAGTTATGCCCATCAGTCAGGGCCAAAAATATTTGGAAGGAAATCGCAGAGATCAGAAATGGGTGAGAGATGTCATCATTTTCTGGAAAACAAATTCACCTGAAGGAACGGGTAACCTGGATTACTGGTAACTAGTATTAAAAATAATAATAAACAATAATAAAAATAAATAATGAGGGCATAGAAAACTGAGAACGTTAAGTGGACAACTGCTGTGAAAAAGGGCAGTGCAGTTGTGAGCTGTATGCCGGGAGGAATCCTACCATGAGCTCCTAAAGGGGATCCTTTCTGGTCAGGGAGTGTAGGTAGCAGTACTGGTGTGGTACCCATAATTAACGTGCTACAGGAATACTGAAAATCTCAACAGTATCTTTTGTTTTCCAAAGAAATACTATTCATGCTCTACCAAACTATTTAAGGAAATCATGTGAGCGCAGCAACAGCCTGCAGCATTTAAAAGTGTGTCTTCCCCCTTCATTCCTGACATTCCTGTATCCCTTAATAAAGTAGACCCAACGTAATGTGAGTGATGTATAAATGAGCCAGGGGATGTACTGCCACGTTTTGTGCTGTCCCTAGCTCTGCCATGCCTAACCACCCAAGTAGGATCTATTTTCTTGAGAAGTAGACATGCCACGAGTGGCTTGTCCTGCTCTTCAGAGTTCTCTGGGGACAATCACTCCTTGCTGATAGAGTGGCAGGTATGTTCATGGTTGATGCACAAATGCTACTAATAAAACTTGTGGATAGAAATTGTCTATAAGGGACGGCAGGTGATGAGGAGACCGCAGCTTGGGAGATGGAAAAGCTTCCTAGAAACACCTTTGAAAAAGATGGCTGTACTGGAAGAAATTCTAGAAAGGACGGCGGTGGGAGCTCTGTTCCTTGGGAGAGCTGGAACTAGAGTGGGAAATGCAAAATGAAACATCTGAGAAGAAAAAATGCTGTGAAGGTCTGGGAGAAGTGTTAGGATGGACATCACTGTCTTGCAGTCCCTGGACAATGTCTGTTGCTCAACTGGTTGTACAGTGCCTTTTCCCAATCCATGTTTTCCTCTCTCAGTGCTTTCCCATTTCCTCCCACCTGTCTTGCCAAAGATCATCTGCTTGCTTATTGCTTTCATCACCAATGAATTATATTTCTGCCCACAAAGGTCCATGTCAGAGGGTCCTCAGGACTTGCTCCATGCTAGCCTGTTCATACCGATAATGCAGTTAGTCCTAGGTGATTTTTTTCTTTCCCCTGATCATCTGTGACTGCCGCTTTAATAAATGATTTTTAAAAATTTTGGTGACTAGAACATCTTAGTCTGGCTTCAGAGCTCGGCATTGCAGTATGGCCCCAGATTTCATTTGGCAGGGAGAAAGCATGCGCCTTTCTTGTCACCAAGTGTTTTGTTTACAGCTTCTCCAATGGATGCATGCAGATCCTCGTAAATGTATGCGGTGACTCGTAGTTCATGGTTTGGAAATAATACTGGATATTGTCCCTGGCCACAAAGCTTGGCACCTTGGCAATCTTAAATGTTTCCTCTGTCACCCCTGCTGACAATGGGTACTGCTGGAGTAGAGCAGCCCAAGATGTCCCTGTGAAGGAGGACACTGCACCAGCAGCAGGATTTAAGCTGGATGTTGACCATATTACAAAGCCAGTGTTAGGAGAGAGGTGGCACCATTGCTCTGAACTGCAGTTCTGAGAATAACTAGATTTGAGCTGGATGGCTGAACCGAAAAAATCATGCCCCAAAAAACAAAATGAATTTCCTTCTGACTTCACAAAAAGAATACATATGAAATTCAATATTGGGCTTTGGGCATTTCATTTTAAACCTTACTAACTCTTTTCTTGAACTGTGAGATTTTCAAAATAAAATGTTTAGAAAAAGTAGAAATGTTTTGACTTGAAATCCTGAGCTTCATCTTCAGCTGTCAGTTTTGATTTGGCTTATCAAATGACTTAAGCTGCTCCAAACAGCATTTTTCAGTAGAAGAAAAACGATATGCTTTAGTGGCTCTTTGCACACATGTGTGCATGTCTCTGTGTCCCACATCTTTGTTCAAGAGGTGCTTGAACCCTGCCAAGCCCCCTCTTCAGGGCTTAAGACTGTGGATAGGGGCATTGAAGGCATCTCCTGACACTCCTTCAGTCCTGGTTCTGCGTTTCAGCTTCAAGCACAGTGCAAGGTACCTGGGTGTGAAGGTGGCTTCATGTTTTCAAATTGTATAAGCTTAATTTAGCAAAGACAACAGACTAAGAACATTTTATTGTAAAGCAGCGAAATTCAAACTGCCTCATCCATACGCAGTCATGCAGCTCCTGCCCTGGGATTTGACATTCTTTGCCGAATTGGGGAGCTCTCTGCTGAAGCCCAGCTTCCTTATTTAGACTTTCTCCCTCCATCATGAGTTATTTCAGGGTCCAGGTTTGTCATGATTTTTTTTCTTTTTTTCAGGAGCTTTATTTTCTTGCTGTGTTTTGTTTTCTCCCCCTAGACAAACATTGGTTCCATCTTGGCATCAGTAAATCCCTACAAACCCATCCCTGGTCTGTACAGTGTGGATGCCATAGACCTGTACAGACAGCACCGCCTGGGTGAGCTGCCTCCCCATATCTTCGCCACCGCTAACGAGTGCTACTGCTGCTTGTGGAAGCGTCATGACAGCCAGTGTGTTCTGATAAGGTTAGAAATGGGAGAACCGGATAGTCCCTGACTGCATTACACACCTTGCTCCTGCTGCTCCATTTGCAATGACATCTGCCTAAATATCCACACCATCCTACCCTACCCTGTGCCTGACTCCTGCTTGGAAATGCCGTGTGTTTATTGCTGGAGATCACTTCTCTGCCACGGGTGGGATGGTTCTTAGCTCGTTCTGTCCTGTATTTGTGAATGGAACCTATGTCTTTCTTTTCCTTAACAGTGGAGAAAGTGGAGCTGGAAAGACCGAGAGCACCAAGCTGCTGCTGAAATTTCTGTCAGCCATGAGCCAGACCTCCCTCGGGGCCCCTGCATCTGAGAAGAGCACTTGCGTGGAAAAAGCCATCCTGGAAAGCAGGTATGGGCACCATGGGCCCCGTCCCTGTGGATGCCGGCGTGCTGGGGTGGTCTGCCTTTGTCAGGGGCATGCCTTCGGGGCAGTGTCTGCATTTGGGCCGCCGATGGAGCCGAACCTGGTTGGTGAGGCTCGTGCAGCTGAACGGCGTATTTTCAGGGAGATGGGGAGGTCGCGGTCTCAGCGGAACACCTCACGGTGGCTGCTCTCCCAGCTGCTTGTGGATGAATTCGGCTTCTTTCCAATAGCAGCACCGGGTGTGTGTGTGGCAGCCGGAGAATTCATGCACTAGCCAAGGCTGGGATTTCTCCTTCCTCCAGTACCTCACCTTCCATGCCCACCCGGCTGCGCCCTGGAGCTCAGCCTCACATCACTGCGCCATCCCTCTTCCTGGCTCTCAGGCCCACGTCCCTCGTGGCAGTGGCTAGAGGGGACAAGGGTAACGTCCCTCTCTGCCTGTCCAGGCAGGTCGTCTCCATCTCCCACAGCTCTCGGTTGTGGCTGTGCTCGTGGTGAGTCTCCATCACGCTCTCACTCCTCATCTCCTCCTCTAGCCCATGCTCTCCCCTGGCCGCCATTTGTTTTAGGCCACTGGTACATCTTGCTCCCAGAAGGTTCTGTGGGCCACCTTGCAGCTGTCTTGCTGTCCAGGCAGGTGATTTCGTGGAGAAACATCCATGGGAGCTGTAAGGGGCAGGAGCAAGGTTTGCCTGGGGGCTGCAGCGGGACCTGTGTGGGAGGAGGCCCCCAGGGCTGGCCAGTCTTGGCTGCAGCCGGCACCGGGGAATAACCACCACCCATCAAAACTTTGCCAAGGTGTCAGGCAGGCAGGGAAGTGTGCAGTGCCCGGATCAAAGGTGTTTGGGAAAGAAACCGGCAGCCATGGGGGGATCCTCCACACCAAAGGAGGTCCTGACACCCCTGAGGGTCTGTGGCCCACGCCAGGGCAGGGATGCCCCTGAGAGACCATGGGTGACCCATGCTGGAACATGGACATCAAGGGAAAAAGTGTCAGGAAATCCTGAAGAAGCAAAGGGCAGATGAGGAAAAGCAGTAAGAGGCAAAGAGCAGCTGAGAAAACGAGGAAGCAAAGAGCGACAGAAAGAGTTTGTGTGTGACCCCAGCCTCCTGTGCTGCCCGCTGCCTTGCGGGGGGAGTTGTGAGGGACTGGTTTTAACCTGAGGTAAAAATGGAAGCTGAGTGCTAAGAAAAGGAGGACAATAGTTGTTTGATTTCAGATAAGCCTCGGGAAGAGGGAGGAAAGATGTTTACTTAAGCGTCTGTTTTATTGTTCATGTCCTCCTTTTTCTTAACACCTGAATTCTATTAATACATTGAATTTAATTAAACAAAAATTTCCCAACACAAGACTGACTTGCCGGTGACTGGGGGTCTTGCACTTTGGTACTGTCAAGGGCAAGGCTGCAGGTTGGTCCCAGTTTGAGCCTGTGATAGTGGCAGAAACCTCCAAAGGAGTAAATCTGCAACAGGATCTAGTTGTGTAATAAGCTGGAGTCCTTTGAATCATCTGTGTAAAAGTGGCAAATTTCAGGGCCCAGAAAGCAGAGAGAAGGAATGTTTCCTGGAAGACGGTGACTCAAAAAGTTACTAGCAACTGTGGTGAAAACAGCCTAAGCAGACATGCAGTGTCTAACGTGGCAGCTGCAGAGCACCGTGGGTTTAGGCTCCTTATGAGCAGAGCAGCATTGAGCAGAAGAGTTGCTTCTTTGGACCTGGTGCTCGAGAGACGGTTGTTGGATGATTTATCCTTTGCAGGTGCGCAGATTTTACCAGGGACGTTGGCGAATTGGAAAAAGCTCTTAAAGTGCGATAGAGTCACAACTCACGATCTGCAAAATCCGCTTTAAGGCAAGTGGCTTAGAAAGCTCAAGCCCGCTTAGCAGTTAAGTGGTAACTTGACTGTGAGCCAGAAAGCTTATGATGGTAGGTAGGTGATTCCTGAGTCTGTGAGATCCCACAGCTGTGAGGATGTGAGGTGGAGTAAGAGCTCGCGACCCATTTTGTGTGCATCTCTAGTGTGCTACATGAGCTACTGCCATCTAAGTGCAAGAGAATTTCATTTCTCACCTTTTCCCTGAAGAAGAGAAGCTGAAGACCTGGCTCAGAGCCAGAAGCTGCTGCCACTCCTAATGAGTCTACCTCACATGTTTGCAGTTCAGCTTCACTTGCTCTGCCAGTGGTGCTCCTTGGGTTAGCTTATGGCGGATTCTCATCCTTGCACCCCAGCACATGCTGGATTCTTTCTCATTTACTTGTACGTTGTAACATTCATGCTTGATGTATTTCTCAGAAATCAGGTGCTGAAAACTCCCTTGGCACTGTTGCTTTGGTCTGTTTTCCTTCTTGAAAATATCCATCAGTCCATTAAAAAACTTGCTAACTTTCCTCTCAGCTTTTTTCTTTCTTGCTTGACTCTGAAGCTCCCATCTTCTCCATGTCGGGTGCCGCTGCTGACAGCATAGCCACCCTTCCTGTTATTCATCACTCTAATCTTTGAAGCTTCTTTTTTGTCTTCAGCTATGTGTCTGAATCCTGGAGCTGCATATGTTGCAATATTTCTAAAATCCAGGCTTCACTTGCTTCTGCTGCCCTGCTGAAACCGCTTCCCATCATTTTGAGTCCTGCAGCACACCCTGCCCACATCCAGCATCGCTTTCCTGATGCGGACGCTCCTCCTCGCGCAGTTCTCTGTTGCCTCAAATGCCACGTTGTGATGTGACTGCTGGTGCCAGCAGTTTGCCTGGCCCAGGGACCTGCCCTCACTCCTGGCTGTATCAGCTCACCCACCCCTCTGCCTTGCAGCTGCCGCCAGCCTCAGACGCCCACGTGCCTATTTCCTCCCCCATCCCTGGAAGACTTCCACGCTCATGTGCGTGAGCCCATTGCCAAACTAAACTATAAAGATACTTCCTTGTGCTTTGCTTATCTAATTTAACATGATTTAGAGCCATAAAGATTGGCTGGCTGACTACTGCACTCTCACTGCAACCGTGACAGTCATATAACATAACCCTGTCCTCCCTTTTTCTGGCTGTCCCCATTAATTTTTGTTGATTCATGGCGTTGGTGTGCTCAGTGGGATATTCCGGTGCAATGTCCTTATTTACATACTTGTTTCAGAGGCGGCATGGGTCTTGGAGTTCGAATTCTCCAGGGCAAGGAACTTACCTCCTCATCTGTGCACACAGATTTCTGTGACTGGGTGGTCTATGGTTGTAATGTGTTATAACACAGCAATTTCATTTCTGTGCTTTTGTTTGTTTAAAGTGATATTTTCAAGAGATACATTAGGAAAATAATGCCTGTAGTTTCATACAGGTTGTTGGACCTTTCCCACAACAACAGCTCTCACTTAGCTAACACTTGCAAGACCTGAAGCAAACTCCAGCGGTATCTGTAGTTGTGATTATTTGTCATGTTATAATTATTTACTTGTGAATAATCCTGTATCTGCCCCTGTCTCAAGGGGAACTGCACAGTAGATTGATGGAGATGTTTAAAAAGCCAATATTTCTCAGGATAATAATTGCATTAACTTTTGGTAAAAAGTATATATGTTTTAGATTAAACATGACCGCACACAGGCTGTTCTTGTAGCATCTCTGTGACTCCTTGCTTGTCAGGCCTTCAGATTATTTTAGAATTGGCTAAATTGCAAACATGAATATCTTAATCATGGATTCAGCATGCCAGTTTGAATGCTTTAGGCTTTTCCCTTGTACTGTTCTGTGGAGCAAGAACCAAACCATATTTTAACTCACTATTTTCCATGTTGTATGAACCTCCTGAAGACAGGAAGGTGACCAAGATGCAAAATTCTTTAATTCATCACCTGTCTGAAGTTTGGTGGTAGATTTTTTTTTTTTCCAACTTTTTTTTTCCTGAAGTGGATGATGTGGCTGTTTTAGAATGAAGTTTTCAAATCTATAATGTGTGTATATCCCCTCTGCTTGGAAACCATGTGGCTTGTATCAACCTAAGCCAGATTTAAGTAACAACAAAGGTTTGTGTGTTCCGGTATCAAATTTCAGTACCAAACAAATCAGTTTAGTACTATATTTGTCTGTTAGTTTGAAAATATTTACCTGTAATTTTAAGAGATGGCTTATACTGTCTTCTCTTTCAAAGACAGAAACAGAAACAAAAAAGTATGTGGTTTAAAGGTACAGAGTGCTTGCCCTACATGACTGATGCTTCTGAAAATCCTGAAAAAAAAATACAAATTCATTTATCCATTTCATGGGATGCTGCTGTGTTAAGCATACAACCTGTCTGGGCTTTGCCACCTTTCATTTCCTGAAGCCACATTGGTGGGGAATGCCCTCGACAGTGTGAACGCCAGCTGCCCATACTGATTGGGGACTGATTTAATTAACTCCGGTCCCAAAGGTTTAAGATTTATCTAGCAGTGTGTTAAATTGCTCTTGCCGTTCTTCCTTGCCCTTGAGCCCTTCCTGCTTGTCCAGTCTGGTGCTGTAACAAATTAATCTCACATGGCAGTGCACACTGTGCAAATGGCAAAAGGCTGGGCACACGCTTTGCTGTAATGGTATCCCATCACCGATTGTATCTCCATTGCTTTGTTTCTGCAGCCCTATTCTGGAGGCCTTTGGAAATGCCAAGACAGTTTATAACAACAACTCCAGCCGCTTTGGCAAGTTCATCCAGCTGCACTTCTCTCAACATGGACACATCCAGGGCGGACGAGTAACTGATTGTATCCTTTTCTTCAGTGGACCAGAAATGGATGGAGTGAGTGAAGATGAGGAAGAGCTCCGAGTGGGTCAGGAAACCCCTCATCACACTTTCTCAAATCCTGTTTATAACTGTGGGTAAATTTGCAACTTAAAGATAGTGTTTGGTTTTTGGCTCTGCAGAACCTAACTCTGGAAACTTTTCGTCTAGGCACTACATTCGGTAGGCACATAGTTTGACTTTTCACTTTGGCAGTCACAACACTTGATACTTAAATTCCTAGAATTTGCTACCTAGGAAGATCCCTCATGTTGATTGCATCCTGTTTTTCCCAGAAGATTGTTCCCTTATGTTAGTTCTGCCAATGAATTAATGATTTAGAAAAGTGACACAAAGCTAAGAATCAATATATTCTGCACAATATTTGTATGCAGAGGAGAACAGGAGTTTAGAGGCCAATTATGACTCCCTGTTTTGGGCTGCCCGTCTCCAGCAGACCTTGGAACCCTAAGCACAGAATCATAGAGTATCTCAAGTTGGAAGGGACCCATAAAGATCATTGAGTCCAACTCCCTGCTCCTCCCAGGTCTACCTAAAATTAAATCATATGATTAAGAGCGTCGTCCAGATGCTCCTTGAACTCTGACAGACTTGGTGCTGACAGACTTGGAGCCTGTTCCAGTGACAACAAGGACAGGGAAGACTGGATATAGTCAAATTATGTTGTGCCATGACCACTTTCTTCCCTGTATGCCCATGTACCCCTCTCCCAAAGGCTTTGACATATCTTTTGTCCACATGAGGCAGATAAAGCTGCCGTGGCTACCTTTCTTGATGTTGATGTTTAAGGCTGCTGCTGACTGCAAACCACACCAGTTTCCACTGGGGTAACAGCCAGATGAATTTACTACTGTTGTAAATAACAGGCTTGGGTTATTTAGTCTCTGCTCTTTGTGTTGTTGGTAGATTAAAGATAGTGGTGTCTTGCAGAAGCAATGAGAACTGATGCAAGACTTGCTGTGTGCAATACAGACTTTCAGATTAGAGTGGCCTCTCTAATCTTGCTAGGTGTCCCTAATGCGGCTCATCTTTTGTTAAGTTACCTCACCATCGTGCAGATCCTATGCTCTATCTGATCCTGCCTTTTTAAATATCTCTTTGCCACATAATACCTCCATGGACAACGGGGATCTGAGCTCATGTTTGGGACCACTCTTTGTCCACTTTCCAAAGCGTCAATGCTTTGATAATTTATTGCTTGTTACAGAGTTCATCCCAATGTGTCTAGGAGATTCTTTGTCTGTTGTCAGGAGATCTGTCCATATACCATTTGAATGTTTTCTCCTTAACACGCTGTTCAGATTTACTGGAAAAGGTAGGTATCACCACTACTGGCTGCTGGGTGAGCCCCCTCCTCATAGTGTGGTGGGGCAGTGCCAGATCTCCTCCTGGACGCTGCTGCCTCCATTACAGCACAGAAACATTAACTCTTTAGGTGTTACTACTGCATCTTTCCCAACTGAGGAAGAGGATGGTGGAGGAACAATGTTTGTTCTATATCTATTAGAGCCTATTCTCCTGTCTTTGATAAATGCTGTGCATTACAGAGAGACTCCAAGAAAAAGCTGTTTACCAAGGGGAAAGGGAGAGAAAAAAAATAACTGGAAAGTCAGTTCCATAGAGAGGAATATGGGGGTACAACTCCAAATACAGACATCTCTGCTCTGATGTAGTTTACTTTGGACTTAGGAACTCACGGAGCAGCAGGGCCAGAACTGACAAGGTTCAGTTTCTCCGCGCACAAACTCTCTAAGTGAGTTCAGAGAAGTCTGTATGTGCTCAGTTGCACAGCCACACATCATGAGATCTTGATGTAGAGCTTATTTAAACAACACCATCACTAAACTGGAAGAAGGCCCTCTTGTGCATTGGCCCTGGGGATTTACCTGTATCCTGGTCCTCTCTTTGCCTTTGCAACCACAAGTGTGATCTCTTTCTCCTGGCTACTCCTGTATTCTTTATTTCAGAACAGAGTGGTGCACCAGAACCCTGGAGAGAGGAATTATCACATCTTTTATGCTCTGCTAGCTGGTGTGAGTGGGGAGCAGAAAGGTAATTTCATTTTTTTGGGATATGTCTCTGTCCTCTTTCCAGTCCAGCATATGAAGCAGGTACAAGTCAACTAGAGCATGGATATTTCAGGTACTTGATTTAAAACTTTCTTGAAAGCCATATAGTGATTTCATGGAAACAGAAAGGGGAGTTGAGAGAAAGAGGCTGAGGATGACAGAAATGCTATATAAGAAAAGACACTTCAGGCGTTCTGAGTTGGAGGGAAAAGTCTGTGCAAAGTGAAGAGGGGGTATAGAGAGATGAGGTAATGAAACTGGCTAGAGGCAAAGGAAGGCTAAAGAGTCTTGATTCAGTGCTGATGGAAGCTGTTCCAGGAGTTCAAAGGTTGGACTGACAGAAATACTTTTACAACAGACCTTCATTATAGGTAATAGGAGAGAGAAGAATTAGAAAGACCAGTGATGTAGAGGCAAGACTAGAGTCAAAACATGTGCAGTATTTGAACAAGGAGTTTATAGTCCTGTACATGGGCAAGGGAGCGGTGGGTCTATAAGAAGGCCTGCAGAGAAAGAGGCAGCTGTGGAAGAATCCTCTTTGTAGTGCATCACCCCCTTAACAACATTTGTGTGTACCTGCCCTGGGCACTGCTGAGCACTGGTGGTCTTGCTGAAGAGGTCAGATAGGCAGAAACGTGTTACGGTTGCACTCTGGTTTTGAGGGACTGGGCAATTTCTTTATGTCTTTGTTTTGTGTGTGTGAGAATAATCAAATGGAAGAACTGGGCCTGACACAGAGTGAAGGGAATTAGGGCTTCAGTTCTAGGGAGTTCATGCGGTAATGGCCACGTGGGTCAACTCAGACATCCATCTAAAGCAAAAGGAAATAGTGGGGACCATCGTTATCAGCAAGTACATAAGGAAAGCATAAAAACCAGATTATTTTCTTCAGCAGATCTCTGCTATTCTTGCCCATTTTCCTTTCCAACCTGGTGTCCCAGGCTACTTCACTTCTCCCGTCTGCAATGTGTTTCTGTCTCTTGATCATCCTTGTCTCCTTTCTCCATATATTTTTTAGCTCTCTTCTATCCTTTTTGAAATGTGGAATCAAACCCTTAGATAGTATTTAAGATATGGTTGTGCTACAGGTATGTGCAGAGACCTAATTCTCATGTGTAGTTCTGTGTTCCTTCTAAAATTGGAGGAACTGAACTGTGTTCAGTTTTTGACTGATGCTCAGACTGAGATGATGTCTTCAGACATCTTACTGTGACTCTCTGAACTCTGTCTCAAGTGGTGATACCTAGTTTAGAGGTCATTACTGTATGTGTATAGTTAAGACTATTTTTCTGTATACTTCATGAGACTGAATTTCATCTTCTGGGTTTTTTTTCCTGAGTCAATTCAGTATTGAAATATTCCTCTGTGAATCTGCAGCTTGGGCTTTGACTGTTCTAAATCATTTTGCATACTATCTGCAAGCTTTGTTACCACACGCCCTTCTCTTCCCTTTCCCCGGTACATTCAGTGTCTGGGTGTGGCTTTTGAGGGATATGGAATCTGCTCAAATGAACTCTCCCTATGGTAAACATACACACTGTTTTGGGGGACCAAGATCATGGAACGAAAAGGCTGATTGGTAAATAAATTGTCTTTGTCCTCCCTGCCTCCTTTTCCTCTGTTGCAGAGAGCCTCTCCCTCTCTGAGCCAGAGACTTACCGCTACTTGAACCAGTCTGGTTGTGTGACTGATGAGAACCTCAATGACGTAGAGATGTTCAGTAAGGTCATGGTGAGTCCTTTCCTAACTCCTCCTGAACTTCTGGGCACAATCTCAGGGCTAACCATGCTGCAGGGTCTAGATCTCACAGGCAGAATTTATTTGTCCTAAGCCAAAATTTTACATTCAACAAGTCTGAAACTCAGCTCTAACTGTTTATGGTAAAAACAAGGCTCAAAGAGTGTTTTTGGGAAACAGTCAAGGATGAATAATAATTAAGAATCATGAAGACTTTGGAGAGCATGAACCCCACCCCCCACCCCATAATGGTTCCTGGGAGCCCTCTAAATGGCCTGATGCAGGAAATCTCACATTGACCTTTAGAAGGGGAACAGTTAGGTCTGAAGGTAGCATTCTCCAAAAATGTGCTGGTAAAGTTGTATCACCTGTGCAAATGGCATGTTCTGAAGTACCACACAGATTTCTGTAACTTTACCAGAGATTATGGGTTTAACAGGATGAATATGCGATTCATGTTTTGCTTGATAAGTGGTTATTGGCCTGAGGGCTTTAATAACGTAGGTGAAACCAGATAGGCAAGGTGAGAGGAATCAGTTTAGGATTGCAATAGCGCCTGCTTAGGTGGGATTTAAGGGAAGGAAATATCTCCTGTACAGCAGAGGTTTCAGTGGTGACATGGTATTTATACTTCAGTCGAGGAGAAGCCTGGAGGAAAAAAGGGAACTAGAACCCTGACAAGGGCAAATGCTTGAAAACTAGGATCTGCACCTCAAAGTCAATTTATGCCCCAAGAACCCTGCCTCGCATGCGTGCACTAAGACAGAGGGAAAGTGCCATATTTCCTTATTATCTGGTAACCTCTTTCTAACCCTCTAGCAGTTAGTGCTGAAAGCCTGATTTTAACTCTTGCTGCATACATCTACTATTTTAAGCTAGGGTAAATTAAGGGGGTTACATGGATCAGAGTAAATTAAGTATATTGCATGGATCCGTCCTTCAGGGAAGACAATAAGGCAGAAGGTGGAAACAGTCCAGTGGCATCTGTAACCGGTACTGCCAGTGTTCAGGGAAGGATTTGCTCACACAGGCATGTCATGTTCCTATGATAGACAGCAAAGTCCAACCTGAGGATAGGGCAAATGCCCACCTGCCTCAGGTGGGGATAGGGTAAATGAAGGAGAGAATGGCAGACAATGAAGATCACTGACAGGGGCTGCGCCATCCCATTTCACTTTGATTCCTGGTGACTGTAATTCTGAGTTTTACGTGTTATACAGGCTAGGCATGAGTGTGGTAGTTCCACTGTACTGTGGCTGTATGTACAGCCAACATTAGCTGTATGGTTTTGCATAGACTGCCATGAAGGTCGTGGACTTCAGCACTGAAGAAATCAGAGACATCTTCAAACTTCTTTCTGGCACACTTCATCTGGGAAATGTTGAATTCATGACAGCTGGCGGGGCCCAGGTTACAACGAAAGCGGGTAAGTGGGACCCCAGAAGGCCCCCAGTAAAGCTCACTCCATCATTCTTTCTCCCTCTGTTATGCTGGGCTGCAGTGCCTTTGCCAGCAGGTTCCCTGCAGTTTGACCTGCAAAAGCATTGCCACAGGTTGCATGGCTCCAGAGCACCAGTATGATTTTGTTGGGCTGTGGCCCTGTGATCCATTTGTTCTCCTGGATAGTCTGAGACTGAGTCCACGGTCTCGTAGTTTCTCTTTTGTGTTGATAGAGCAGGACGAAATAGGAGCAGGGAGGAGTTTGAGATAAAAGTAGTCTGTTAACAGGCTTTCCCACATCCTCCTTTGAAGCACCTGTTAGCATGCACTCCGTTACAGTTATCCAATCTGAGCTGGTCTGTAAACAGACAGAAGCAATAAATATATATTACAACTGCTTCAAGTCTCAAGTTAATTGTCTCTCTTCTTGACATCCAAATTTAGTATCCCATGCTCAGACTGCACTATTGTGCCTTTAGGAAAACATACCTTCTCATTCAATAAATATTTTGCTGGTGCTGAGCTTTACACATTGCTTTGCCCTTCCTATTGTCAGCGGAAAGGCTGACTTATACGAGTGTCTGACTGTGGCCCATAACAGGTGCTGACCCTGCCTCAGACTGGATATGTGATTTTAAGAGTATTAAGTAAAGGGGAGTGTGTTTTGTGGTGGGGCTTAGTCACTTGCCTTGTAGGAGACCCTGGGATTTCCTCACTGAGCTACAGAATATGGATCCCCCATGAGTGATGGGGATCCATGCCGGAGAAAAAGTGTGTCCTCCTTTGTTATTAGTGCTGAACATTGCCAGTGACCTCCTGGGCTTAGACGCCTTCCAGCTATCTGAAGTACTGACGCAGAGGTCCATGATTCTGCGTGGGGAAGAGATCAGCTCCCCTCTCACTGTGGAGCAGGTAAGTGTCCTAGTGTATGCTCCTGCTTCTGCCACTTCTGCATTTCCAGGCCCTCTGTCTCCCACTTCTATAATCCATTCAAGTTTAGGGTTTCCTGTTACACCCCCTTGGTGCTCAGCTGTGTCCTCAAGTATATTGCCTTTGTTGGTAGTTCACGTCTCAATGTTGACTCTGCTTTTTAGGCTTTACAAGGGAGTTCATTTGCAAATGACAATGCCGGTTTTAAGTCACTTTCACTCACCAGGAATTGGTTGTACTTGTGTCATGCAGAAGGTACACCAGATGCTTTGTGGTAATTGCACGTGTGCATGCTTTTACCTTGCAGAACTCCCAGGTTACACTGCGATGCTGCTTGCACACAGATAAAAGCTTGCACACAGTTGCCACAAAACATCCAGCAGATGGTAGGCTGTTACCCCACAGTAGCTTCTTTGTGTATCGCTACAACTGCAAAGAGGACAAATGAACTGATATGTAGTTCTCATCCTCTGAACTTGTACTGTGTGCTGGAGGCAGTCCTGCTTATCTATTATATTTCTCTTTGGTTCATCACAGTATTGTGCCTACTAACTTTAACTTGTGTTGCTGATAACTTGAGGGCACTCTTGATGTTTTAGGTCCATGCACAGGTGACTGTAGAAAATCTCTCATGAATAAAATGCAAGACTCTGGGAAACAACGAACAATATTACTAGGGTGGAAGAAGCACAATGTTATAGCAAAATGAACATTTGCAATGGAAATCTCGTGCAGGCACGGACTGCAGAGGGTTATCAATCCAACCTCTACGTTGGCAGAGAAACCAGAGTTACTAGGTGTTCTGTGACAGATGTCTGTCTAACTTTCCTTCAGAATTCCCATGGAAGGAATTTCACAGTCTCTTTAAGTATCCTGCTCTTAGCTGCAGTGGAGTCTGGAGCTGAAAAGATTTTCCTCGTATTTAGATTATCTTTGACATCCCAGCTGTCCAACTTATAAGCTTCCGCTTCTGTGGAGTTTTTCACGCGGTGTTCTCTTTTCTAAGCTAAACAATCCAGTTCCTTCAGTGTTCCCTTGTAAGTAATTTTCTAAATCTCTTCTTCTTCATCTGTCTCTGTTTTCCCACATCTTTCAAGAAGTGGAGTGCCTGTAACTGGACACCATATTCAAGCTGAAGTCTCAGCAGTGCTCATTACAGCGGAGTAGTTCCTTCTTGCTGCAAGCACACCTGCTTAGTGTATCACAAACTAAGCTTTGCCCTTAAGAAATGGTATCTTTTTTTCATAGTTTGTGACCTTTCTTTGCAATGAAATTGCGTGAAAATTATTTTTCAGCCTATAGTCTGTGGTAGATATCCTCAGTATCCAGTACCACAGTTTCTCTTCTCATCTGTCTGTCCTAAATAAGCCACACCTTTCTGTGTCAGTGCAAAAGGCTGGATAACAAGTAATGCCAGAGACACTCCATGCAATCCAGAGCAACAGCGCGCAGTTATAGGATTTAGTGTCTCCCTGAACAGAGCTTTCCCCGATAGTATAGCTATTCCTGACATTTGTGCATGTTCAACCCCATGTTTACTGCTTGCAGCCCAGGGAAGTACTAAGGCTGCAAGAAAATTGTTAGAGCAAGTGGATGCTGCTACTTAGCTGTTTTCACTAGGTGAGCCTGCTGCACCGAACACTGGGCCTGTAAAGACTGTTCCCGCTTCAGCCCTCACGTACTGTGCCCACCTATTCCCGCTTGTTGCCGGCACACATTGATAGAGCTGCCAGGGATTTCTCATTGTGTAACGGGCTCGTTGCCCGTCTGAGCTTTGACATTTCAGTGGGCTGAATGGATGAACTGGCCTGAAGGCGGGCAAAGCTGGGAGGATGAAAGGATCCTTTGAGAATCTCATTTGAGCCATATTGTGGGGAAAGCGGCTTTGCTTACAGCTGGACGGGGAGGTCCTGTTCCTGGAAAATGAGTCCAACTGACTGTGTAGCCAGAGACACTGCAGAGCCATGGCCTTGAGGGCATTCTGAGTCCCAATAAGACAGTTTATCTGATGGAGAGAAGAAATACCCAGAAAAGGTGTGTGTGCCCATGCTTTGAAATGTTCTCTTCTGTGTAGAAGGGAGGTTGCTATGTGTCTTAGGCCTTGCATTGCTGGAGAGGAGATACTAACCAGGAAGAGAAAGGAGGAGAAAATCAGTGACATTGGGTGAAAAAGAAAATCTTGCAGGCTGGACCTCAGAAGCTTGCTGAGAGGGGCCGGGAGGATTCAGAGGCAGCTGGCCTGTGGCATAAGCAAAGCAGGACAGGAGAGGTCATGTTATTCAGGCTTGTAAAACTAAAGAGGATGAAGGTGCATTTAGAAGGTGTCTGTCATTGCTGTCAGGCCTGCTGAAGGAATTACCCTGGTGTCAGAGGTGAGAGAACCTGTAGTTGATCTAGATGCTGCAGTTTATTTATGAAATTAGAAGATTATAGCTTTTACCCTACTTGATTATTTCACACACTTGCTCATGCACCCCTCAGAATTATGTTCGATAGATGTCAGCTTTTCCCAGGAGGGAGACTGCTGCTTGTCCAGGAGGATTGGCAGAAAGTTGTGTTTGATCATGTTGTGTAGCTCCTTACAAGTCTCACAAACTGCCAGCCAAGGTCCTTGGGCATACCCTGACATTTGTCTCCACGTGTCTCTGATCTCCGGGATCTTTCCCCACTTCCAGCATCTTTCTTCCAGTCAAGATCTTTTACACCTTCTTTCCTGTCTCTTTTTTCTACTCTCTGGGATCATGCCTTCTTTTTGGGAACCTTTATTTTTGGCCTCCTCTTCTTTCCAGAACCCTAAACCCTGGTTTTGTAGTCTAAATACTAAATAGTGTATGTGCAGGACAGAATGTGATCAGCCTCTTAATTTCTTACTTTGTGGTTCTGTCTAATGTCTTTTGATTAATTGGAAGATTTTGGGCATGCCACTTTTGTTTAGTCCAAGCGTTACCAAAACTTACAACCAGCTCATTCCCATTACAGCTATCAAGTAGCAGGCTTTTGCTTGAGATTTCAAAACCTTTCATCCACACGCTTACATACACCCTGTTATCTACTGCCTGTTAGTGATCCACAATTTAAGTTATTTTTTCCACATCTGACACTTGGTTATGACATGCGGTATGTCGGGTCAGCTCCAGAAAGGTCTCTCAACCCATGCTTTTCTGGGGCATGTATCCTGGCTGTTGGCCGGCCTATCCCGTCTTCCAATAAGATAATGCTGTTTGCTGGAAAGTTTGGAAGAGGCGTTTTTTGAGGCTAACTTGGTGATAGACTACTCTATTAAATCCTGCCCTACCAGTTTTTGAAAAACTGCGTGGACACCCATTTGACAGCTCTACTAGGAGTACTGAACTGAGATACCTTGCCTGTCATTGCAAATCTTGGCTCGGGTGATGCAAATGACTGGTACAGGCTTAGTCATGAGGTATTTTGTGACCTTCCCTGCCCCAGCACTTGTTCCAAAAGATGTCAAGGATTTTGCTGCTTCATTCAGCCCCTCAAGTTCAGTTACCCAAAGGTCAGACATGGTACATCTGTGGTGGCTGGGCTGTTTGCGAACTTGAATGTTGACTGTACGTATAAATACTGCACCATGCACAAGCAGTACAGAGGCTGAGACATCTAAAGAGGAGTGAAGGAACCTGAAGTCCCATAGAGATCTGTGATGCCCCTTATGCCTTCTCTTCTCCCTGTGACTCATTTTTTCTCTCTGCATTTACAGGCAGCTGACTCCAGGGACTCCCTCTCTATGGCGCTGTATTCCCAGTGTTTTTCATGGCTCATTAGCAAGATTAATACGAAGATCAAAGGCAAGGAAAACTTTAAGTCTGTGGGCATCCTGGATATCTTTGGCTTCGAGAACTTTCAGGTCAGGATTTTGTCTTTTGCAGGGTGGGTTGGTTTTGGAGATGTCAGTGCATATAGGAAGGAGTTTTGGTAGGATTGTATCCTGTTTAGGTTAGCATAGGGCATTCTGGGATTTCTCCACTGTCGCTTCCCTCTGGGAGCAGCAAGATATATGTAGCTGTCCATTTTTGCCACCCGTATTCATGTAGGCTGATGTTCAAGGTCTGGTTTGTGACACAGACCCTAAACAGATGTGCTGTGATAGATAATATTGAATTTGTGACTTGTATACAAATTAAATGTCCAACTCCTATGTGCACATTGTTTGTTTTGTTTACATCTGTTTTGCCTTGTGTCGAGAATCCTGTGCATAACGCTTCTGGTTGCAACTGATAAGGCATGTATGTTGAGCAGCCATATAGTAACTGCTCAGATATTTCACAGAAGAGAAAGCCCAGTGTCCTAACACTTAGGGAATTATATTTCTTTCTTCCTAAAAAAAAGAGAAATGTGATTGTCTTTAGCATTCTTTACTACCACTTAGGCCTACTGAATTAACCTTGCATGAGCTACAAGAGCTGTTCCCTTAGTGGATCTCCCCATACTGTCCTCCTCATGTCCATCTGACACCCCTTGCCTCTATGCTCTCTGGCTTTATTCCAGCCTGCCACCTTCCCCATCGCTGTTACACATTCTTTTAGAGACCAGGGGAAATAATGTTAAGTTTTATCATCTTTGTTTCTTCTTACAGGTGAATCGTTTTGAGCAGTTTAACATTAACTATGCAAACGAGAAACTCCAGGAATATTTCAACAAACACATCTTCTCTTTGGAGCAGCTGGAGTACAACAGGTGACAAAAGGAGGGAGTGGCCCCCTACTGCTTTCATGGGTGGTAGAATGGAGGACATCATTCCTCCTTTGTGCTCTCCAGTTCCTGCCACTAAAGCAGGACAGGCAGCTGGGCCTTAGTGCAACCCTGACTGTGGATGTGTCTCTGCAAGCAGCGTCCATGTGCTTTGCCAGCATAGGTCACTTGTCTTCAAGCAAAAACTTTCTGCCCTGTAGTATTTAGAAAGTCCAGATTCCCTTCTGTCTGTCAGCTGAATAGGGATATCTTGGGCTTTAACCCATTAGAACACTTGGTCACTGGCCCTATTACTGACTTGAGTAATGATTTACCTAAGGTAGTGGTGGTGTTATGCAGGTGGAATCCTGGTGTCCAAAAAATAAAGTCCCTTAAGACAGATGAATAGATACCCAACAGCTTTTTTCTGTCCTGGAGTTTCCTATGCTGTGAAAATGGCTCTTTTCCTCAGCAAGGAGATTTACATCAGGCTGTTTCCTGAGCTTAAAGAGCATGGGGCCTTCTGCACAGCTGTTTCTCTTCTGTGAGCTTCATATTGGATTGTATTTTGCGAAGTACCTGGGATGTTCTAGAGTATTTCTGCTTCTAGAGAAGGCTGCTAGACAAATACTTCAGTTCTTGCCCTGAAACAGAAGCCTTTATGTTTGTGAATGAAGCAGTTGAATAGGGTCAGTGAGGGCAAATGAGAGCAGCCTTGTAAAGGGAGACAGTTGAATAGGCAATTCACGAAATTCTAAAGATTACAAAACTGCAAGGCTATTTATGCACTCACTTCTCAGGCCAATTCCACCATTGCAGGAAGCTTGTGTTAAGAATGGTATCATCGTGACAAAAGATTTTTTCCTGATGATTATGTAGGAGTGTAAGTTCTGTGGCTGAACTTTGGAAAGAACAAGAGAATTTTATCATTGACTACTCATGAAGTTATTCTAGGATGATGTGATTAAAGCTCATCTTTCACAGTATCAGCTCTGCTTCCTCAGGTTTAGTAAATAGCTCCATGTATTTCATCATTCAATCTGAAAAGAGGTCTGTGGCACTAGAGACAACTTGATTCATTTGTGACTTGATTTGTTTCAGAAAACTCTGCTCCCTTCAATTCTGGAAGGACTTCATGCTCTTAGAAGGAATCCAAGAGGTCTTTTTGTAAAACTATATGACCTTTCTGGCACCCGTTGTTGCAAAAATCTGAAACACCATGAACTGATATTTTTTTGTCATTAAATAGATAAGATATTCTGTTTCCTGTGGGGGTTAGGTAGTTCTTTGCATATGTCAGAAATTATTCCAGTTTGTTGCTCCCAACTATTGCCCAGAGGTTTCTGAATGCTTTGAACCTGAAAGTATGAAGCCTAGGCTGAAGGGTTTGTAGACAACACATTACCCTTCACCTGGAAGGTGTCTGTATCAGAATGTCAGTAAGTAGCTTCACACTTAGCCTGTAGTCTTCCTTGTATTCCTGAGCAAGAGTTATTCCCAGGCTTCTCTGAATTCTGGAAACAGAAACGGCCTGTATTATGGGAGTATAAGAAGATGATAAGGCGGGAGGGGGCAGGGAGAAACACATTCATCACGGATTTACAGAATTTCATAGATGATTTTCAAAACACATTTATTGCACTGCTGTACCTACATCAGCTCCCGTTCTGAAAGATGCAGGACCACCCTGTAGGTCCCCTGTGTGTCAGGCCAAAGCTTATGTGTGTCATTCCCTTCAAAACTCTCCCTGAAAAGTTGCTCCTGCCTCTTCTTCTGGTGGACCTATGAATTGTGGTTCAGTCTTCTGGCAGATGTGCTTCAGACCTGCTTTCCAGATTGGTGGGTCAGCAGTTGACTCTTGAAGCTGTGTAGCAAACTGTCCGTCATCATCACCACTTCAGCTGATGCTCATCACTCCCAAAAAAGCGACTGAGAGCAACTACAATTTCTTAGAGTTCGGTGTGGAATTTGCTCAATGTCTGTAAGATGTATCAGTCTAAATCACCGGGATGGAGAAAAAAGGCCATCTCCTACTTCCATCTCCTTATGTTAACAGTGCATTGTGTTTCCAATTCTTTTTCCTCAGCCGTGGCAAAACCCAATTCCTGTACATTGTTTTGAGTCCTGAGACAGCTGCCATGCTCAGCTGTTTCTGTTCTTCTGCACTTCAGGGCGTTGGTTCCTGCATTTAACATCTTTCTTCTGTTTCTTCTTGACTGTCAGGGAAGGGATAAACTGGGAAGCCATTGACTGGATGGATAATGCAGAGTGCCTGGACCTTATCGAGAAGGTGAGCAGTTATCTGTGACAGTTTCCAGGGATCACAGCTGGAACTGCTGATTGCCTTGAGACCTTCCCTGGGGTCTTCTGGTTTTTAAAAACAGGTAGTTGCTTAGATCCACTTCCCAACATGACCTGGAAAAAGTATGAGCTGTTCTAGCCATATCCCAGCTCAAGAAAGCAGATCTCTGCTCAGTGTTGAGAGTAAGCTTAGGGAGGGTGTCATAGTTTTTGACAGGGAGCAGCATTAAAGTAAAACCTTAATGTGATTTTTGTAATAAATAATCTCCACTTATGTTCTGCTTCCTGAATGCATTGATTTTCTGCTTCAGCTCGAGCTTTTCTGGGTGTAATTCAGGGGTTATTGCTCAGTGTGCTGTCCGGATCTCCAGTTCTTGGCTTGGTGCTGTGTAGTTAGAGCTTTTGCTGACTGTAAAAGCCTGTCTCTTGTCTGGCTGTAGAAACTGGGTCTACTGGCTTTGGTGAATGAAGAGAGTCGATTCCCCAAAGGCACAGACAACACCCTTCTGGAAAAACTTCACAGCCAGCATATGGTAAGTAAGAAAATAACCCGGCAGGCAAATGATCAGTATGCTAGCCCCATCAGCATTTCAAAACTGAAAGTGAAGGCTTTGTTAATGCAAAATACATGCTTTGTGCAGGAAATTTGAAATGCCTTAGGCCCGAACCTGCGAGTGTTTAATAAGGCTGCACTGAACAAAAGTTATACGTGAAGAAACCTGCAAACAGCTTCTTGCGCACATAGAAAGAGGGAGGGTGCATTCCACAGGCTGTGGGTAGAGGATATTTGAATTTGTAGCATGGGTTCAGGTCAGGTTCTGCTGGTCTGCGACAGGACGTGAGGCAGCACCCCAGGCACAGGATGCGGCTGCACAGTCTGCATGAGTTTCTCCTGCCAGCTGACTCACAGGAGCCTGCTCCAGAGCATGTCAAATCTCTGTCTCCTGGGGCTGGGGATAGCTTTTGCCTCATGACTTTTAATGAAAGCACTCTTATTGTTCCTAATTAATTAAATTATTTCCTTCTCTTCCTTGTATTCTGGACACAGGAGTAGAAGGGCTTTTTCATGCAGGTCAGAAAGTTATCCTGGGGACACAGAAACCACAGTGAGATCACCATAGCAATCTCTTGCCCTGTCTCTGGTGCAGCCAACACTCTGTTCTTAATAGTAAATAGACTGAAAACAAAGCAAATTAAACCCTGTAGCAGGGAATTATGGAATAATTTACTGCTTAGTAAGAACATTGTCAGCTAATATGTTTCCTAGTTGTCCAATTCAGGCTTCATCCAAGCCTGAAAACACAATGTCGTGGTTTAACCCCAGCCAGCAACTAGAACCATGCATCCACTCACTCACCCCCAAGTTGGGATGGCAAAGAGAATCGGAAGAGTAAAAGTGAGAAAACACTCATGGGTTGAGATAAAGACAGTTTAATAGGTAAAGCAAAAACTGCGCACACAAGCAAAGCAAAACAAGGAATTCATTGACTTCTTCCCATCGGCAGGCAGGTGTTCAGCCATCCCCAGGAAAGCAGGGCTCCATCACATGTAACAGTTACTCGGAAAGACAAACACCATCACTTCAAACATCCCCCCCCCTTTCTTCTTCTTCACCTACTGACCACGACGTCACATTGTATGGAATATCCCTTTGGTCAGTTGGGGCCAGCTCTCCCAGCTGTGTCCCTCCCAACTTCTTGTGCCCCCCCAGCCAGCTCGCTGGTGGGGCAGCATGAGAAGCAGAAAAGGCCTCGACTGCTTAGCAACAACCAAAACCAGTAGTGCACTGTCAGCACTGTTTCTCATCCCAAATCAGAAAACATAGCACCATACCAGCTGCTAGCGAGAAAATTAACTCCATCCTAGCTGAAACCATGACACATACAAATTTGTATCCCTTATCTGGCAGTTTTTTTTTTTAAATTGGCATAGATGCAGATATTCTCATTTTTCATAATTGCATCTAACTCTGCTAGTAATACTCTTAACTACAAGTTGGATACAATAGCAATGACTTCTGGTTGGCTATTTATGCAGTTTTGTGGAAATATTTCCTTTCTTTACACTTAAATTGATGCCTTCAATTTAGTCTGCTGCATCTGTCCCTTGTATTATAGGTCAAGGTGTATGAGAATCCCTAATTTACCTTTTTTATTGTTGTTGGTATTTTATTAACTTTTAATATAAAACTTACGAATATTTTTAATACACCACTTCTTTTGAATTTTCTTTCTGAAGTGTCCCAGCCTCTTCAGTTTGTCTCCAAATGGACAAATTTCAAAGCTCCTCTTTCTTTCTGTCACTTGTCTCTGAAGTCTTCTACATCTTTTCTCTGTTCCTTTCTGAGATAAATAATCAGACCAGGATGCATTTCCCTTGGTAAGAAGGTACCTGTGGTTTATCGTACAGCAGCATGAGACTGTCAATATTATTTTGCATTCCTTTATGCCCCACAACATTTTGGTTGTTTATTCCTGGTGATTTCTGTGCATTGACTAGTCTTTTAATTAAGCTGTTCATAGTGTCACCTCTGTCTGCTTTGAGGGGATAGCAGTTAATGTGGAACTCTAGGGAGCTCATGAGAGATGGAAGAGGCTGAAGAGTTGGAGTGCAGGGAGAAATGATGAAGTAGATAGTGTTCTAGGTTTGCATTTTTGAAGGCAAAAGTGTTTTTTGTACCAGTTGAAGTCTCTAGTGCTGGCTGGAAGAGCACTGGAAGTCATCCAGCCAGCGTTGCCGGAAAGCCTCAAGGACATGATAACAGAACAGGCCCTCTTGTCTGTGTTTTCTGTGGATTGCAATAGGCTTAAGGAGAAAAAGCGTAGAGCTGGGATTTAAGAGAATATGACCTCTGATACAAGTGGGGAGAAGAGCAATAAGGGGGGATGGGAGAAGGAACCAGAAGTGTAGTAAATGTTGATGAAATATAAGGCATTGGTAGAGAGGGAGAGGAGAGGAGGGTGCCATGAGAGAGTCAGTAACAGTCATGTCTGGAGAGGGAAGTTTGTGGCTGGAAAAAGATGACTGGATTGGGAAAAGGGAAGAGCAAAGAAATGGGGTCAATATGAAAAGGGAAAAAAAGGCAATGAAGACGTTTTCAATAGCACTAACAAATTATCAGGGTCAGAAGCCGTCCACCCAATATTGCTAAGAGAACTTGAAGATGAAAGAACTGAATTACTAACAGTATTGTGCAATATCTTACTTAAAATTTTCTTAGTACTTGTATCTGAGAAGGTGGGAAATTATTTTAAGTTTTAGGAAGTATTCTGGGAAATTATAGGCTTGTAATCCTTATTTCGCTATTGGGTAAATTCTCAGAATGTAAATGGTCAATTACGTCAACGGAGGCAGTCCTGCAAGGCTCTTCCCATATGAGCACTGAGGTGGCAGTTTTCTGATGATTACCGGGGCAAGGCTGGACTTTGAGGGGCCTTATGAGACTAATTAGGTTGCAAAATGAAGATGAAAAGCAGTGTGGATAAATGAAATATGGTATGCCTGAAGGAAAACAGTCCCAGTTTCACATTTGAAATGATGGGCCCTGATCTGACTGTTGCTCTTCAGGAGCAAGACCCAGACAGATGTTGTGATGGATAGTTCCATGGAAACATCAGCACAGTGCTCAGTAGTAATAAAAAACTCAGATCAAGTATTAGAAATTTCTAGGAAAGAAACAGAATAAGAGCAGAAAACATTGTTATGGCACTGTAGAATCCATGGATCACCTGCACTTTGAACAGGGTACACCACTGGGCTGCTACACTCAAGAAGGGATTATATCAGACCTGCTGAACAACAGGTCTGGGACAGCTTCAGTGTTACAGAGCACTATGTATGGAACCCTATATAGAAGGGACCCTGCAGTGGGGAGAAAAGATGACTAAGGGGGGATGTGATGGGTTTAAAAGTCACACATGGCCCATAGAAGACAAACGGCAGTAATGGGAGCCAGGCTTAAAACCTACTCGCCGTAGTTCCCTGTGCGGTTGGTTGAAAGCTCCCTGTGAAAGAACACTCTGGATGCAAGGAGTCTGCATGGGTTCAGGTGTGGAATGGGCAAGTATTTCAAAGAGAAATCCACTTGGGGTTATGAGTTAGATAAACCTCATGAAAATAATTGGATTTTGAGAGAGTATTAGGGTGAAAGTGTCACTAACTTGCCTTGTTCTTACTCTACCCTACATAACCACAGCTGGAGGCAGAATACTCAGCTGGATGGACAGTTGGTCTCAAGTGGCATGGCAGTTCTTACACAGTTAATGGTTTTCACAGAACAAAGAAAGGCAGGGAAAAATGAGAGACTAGAATACCTAGTAAGAGAAAGGAAAAATGAATATTGAAAAAGGGGAAGAGAGGTGCAAAGAAAGATGGTTTGATATTTCCTTTGACACAGAAAAGATGTGTAGGTGTTCTGCAAATCTGCCATCTTCCCTGCATCCTGATCCCATGTCCTGCACCACATGGTTTGTGTGGACCCCAGTTTCCTCAGGTGTCAGACACGCAAGAATTAACATTTCATCCATGGCATGCCTGCCCGACCTTGATTCTGCAAGCCCTTGCTTACATGAGGAATGCCTTGAAAGGCTGGATTTTTCCATCTTACTGGAATAACATATTTGTAATGCAGCTGCAGATATCTGCAGCAGATGTGGTCAGGCTCTGCAACAGCTAAAGTCCTTACCCATCCCAGCACTGTCGTATGTCAGAATTCCTGACTGAACCTATTTATTCTTACACTGGCATTATAAGAAGACTTATTTTTCTTTCATTTCAGAGCAACCACTACTATGTGAAGCCTCGGGTTACAGACCATCAGTTTGGCATAAGACATTATGCTGGGGAGGTAGGTGTTCATCTGTGAGAAGCTTGCACTTGGGCTTGAGGTCCTGGATTTTAGATTCCAAAAATCAATAATATCTCTGAACTGTGTGTTTCCGCGCAGTTAGTGCCCTGTACCAGAGCGCGGGGAGTGCGATAGGTTTAAAATATCATGTCATTCTCCAGTACTATATTCTCCAGCTTGGATGTTTGTTTGAGTTTCTGAGGCAACTTTTGGTTTGGGGGATAAACTCTTCCTGACTTCTGTCATTCATGTTGCCTTTTCTTGGACGTTCACAAACAGACAAAGCCCAAAGTAAAAGTGACAACGAAAATTTTACTTTTGTAGAGGAGGAGAAAAGGCTAAATACCTATTGCAAAAAAGGAAAAAGTCTCCAAGCCTTCAAGGTGAAATGCTGCTTTTTATTGTGGAGGGATATGGAGCAGATGGAGGTGTGTCACATAAAAGAAGGGCTAACCTCCTCCTTGAATCATATCTGCTTGAGCACTAGTGGTTGGGAGGTCAGGGCACTGGGCTGCATAGTTAGTATTTCCTGATGTGAATGGAGTACCTTGCACCTTGCAGAGGATTTCCCCACATACACACCCCAGGCAAATCTCTGCAGCTGATTTACTTGGCTTCTGTTTTTGCGGGCTTTCTGGTTTGGTGTTGTTGTTTTTTGGGTTTTTTTAAACTGTGGCTGAAAACCACTTTCTTGCCGGTAACTGAAGAGCTCTGGAGCTCTTCGACCCCAGAAGTTCAGTTCTTGGCACATGCCTGCAGTGTTACTGTGTATCTCTGCTGGAGGTCTTGTACATTGGCATGTTAATGAAAAGTGCTTAATGATTTGTACTGCACTGTTCTAGTAGCTCTGTCTGCGTTGCAGGTGCTATATGATGTGAGGGGCTTTCTGGAGAAGAACAGAGACACCTTTCGAGATGACATTTTAAACATGCTGAAAGACAGCAGGTATGCCTCCCTTATGCTTGTGAGGAAGCCACATCTACTGTGCTTCGCTAAGCCGCGTTCATTTAATAACCAGACCAAGGAAAGCAATTGCTTGTGTCTGAGCATCAGGCATCATTCTCTATCATTCTTCTCCTTGTGCTTAAGTGTCCTGGCAAAAGAAAGGAGAGCTGGAGAAGTCAAGTTGAGGCACAGATTTAATCAGTACTCTTGTCCCAGTTTTGAAAAGAGCTATAAAAGCGTGACAGAAATCCCTCCAGGCAATGGTGGTGTTCTCCCTCCTCTCTTCTCCCTTTCCTCTTTTTCTTCTTACCTCCCTGTCCCAACAATGGCAAATTTGCCCCTGAATGATTCAAGGCTCTTTGCTGCGCTGTCAAATCCCAGCCTTTTTACAGAGGCTGCTTGTTTTCCAACCTGCTTGTTAGTGGAAAGCTTCCGTTCTTATCCTTAGACTGAGCCCTCGCTGTGGGACTGGGAATGGCCTCTAATGTATCCCAGTGCTGCAATATGACCCTAGAGAAATTAGCTGAATTTGACCTTCAGCAAGGTCTGGAAGACAGAGTTGGGGCCTAGTAGAAGGAGAGAGGCATCTAATAACATGGCGGGCCCTAGAAGTTTTTGAGTAGCAACTCTACCACATGCCTCTTACCACAATCTATGTATTGCCTTTGGGCTCCAGCCTGAGGAGACTGTTTCAGAATTTTGTCTTCTCTGAAGCCTGCTGCAGAGTTTGAAGTGTGTGCAGCCTTGAAACAACCTGAGGGAGTTGAGGATATGAGCTGCTCGTAGCTGCCTTACTTGGACAGTGGCATCTGGGGAACATCTTACACAGGGCTTGAAGCCAGAATTGTGGTCATCATTGTCCAGCATAATAGAAGGACTCAGAGTTTTTCAACAATCCAGAACGGGAAATTCTGCTAGAAGCAGTCATAACAATAAACAGGCACAAGAAGTGCTGGAGAACTTTGTACCACTTCCTAAGAACCACCACCACTGTCTAAGGAGTGGCAAAATAAGGGAAGATTCCCCAGAGCTGACCTATACTGAAGGTAGCTCTAGAAGTCCTCTGGCCACAGAACGGCTGTGGTTGCGTTTGCATGAGCATGTCACGGATGCTAGCCATGAGAGCTAGGTCAGGACGGGTGTGACAGCATACGGTCTAGCTGGAATACCTTCAAGGTAGTTTTCCCTGGGGGCACATAGCTCTTGGGGAGGTGTCCTAGCCAGTGCAGAATGGAGATCTTCTGTTGTGTAATATTCTGCTTAACAGTGTGAGATGGGGTTCCTGGCTTTGCAGCTGAGTGTGGCATACAGGGCAGCCCACAGGGCCTGGGCAGCCACATGGAAAGTATTAATTTCCTCACTGTGTCCAGCTGAACTGCGTCCTGCAGCCACTCTGTGGAACAGCAGGAATAAAAACGAGGTGTTTCACACTGGGACAAGGTGGTAGCTGAGAATGAGAGCCATCTTCTCATGGGTGGTGGGTGTCTTGCATCTTCTTTATTTCTTTTCTTCTCCCTTAGGCTGGACTTCATCTATGACCTTTTTGAAAAAGTCTGCAGTCGTTGCAGTGAAGAGACACTGAAGATGGGCACCCAGAGGCGCAGACCGACTGTCAGTTCCCAGTTCAGGGTAGGATGTTTTCCAAGAGAGCAGCAGGCTTCTGGGGAGGAGCAGATGGGTAAAGCAAGGCCTGCAGCCAAGAGGAGTCATTCATCCTTGTTTTGTGTCCAGCACTGAAAATGTGCAGGAATGTTGTAGTGCTAAAAAAAGACAGTGCCACTGCCCCAAGGATTTCTGTGTGGTGTAAAATGTGAGATTCTAAGACTGAGCAGGGTGGCAGAGGAAAAGAATACTTTGCTAAGTATATGAAGTTCTTGAGGTTCTTTGATCTTTCATGTTGTTTTGGTGTTTCAGCTAAGTGTATGTGTCCTTTTAGGCCACATCTTTTACAGGCATAGTGGCAATTCCAATAAAACTTTACTGGGGGGACCCTGCAGGTATGAATCTTGCTCCTCTAAACTGTCTGCAAGCGTTCTGTTAGTTTCAAAGTTTTAGTTTCCTATATTTAAATTCTGAGAGACTTGTAACAATAACTCATATCAGCTATACAGCTCTGAGAACAAGGATGGTCATGTAAACAGTGTTAGAGTAAACTAACTGTAGGTGTGTTTTGGACAGGAAGGGATCTCCTGGGTTGCTGAGGTTTTGGTAGGCAGAGTCAAAGGACTTCAGGAATGGGAGGGCTGCATGAAGACCCTATAGCATCAAATGTAGCCCCTTTCCCTCTTGTAGTGACTGATCCTTACGGTTTTGTCTTGCTGCTTTTTAGGATTCTCTCCATTCCCTGATGGCCACGCTTAGTACATCCAACCCATTCTTCATCCGCTGCATCAAACCAAATACAGAAAAGGCGAGTCTGTCTTCCAGCAAAATGTATGCATGCAACACAGGCCTTCATGACCACTCACTTGCACAAATGCCTGACAGGTGCCTCTGTCAGGGTCCAAACCGAGGAGAAGAGCAGTTCCCCCTCACCTTCCTTTTTTCCTTCTATTTGTTTTATAGTTGAGGAAAAAATACACCCTCCTCCTGGTATCAGGTGAAAAGACTGCATGCTGAGTGTGATATATATAGCCATTATAGTACATAGCCGTTCCCATCTCTTTATGTGCTTATGAAGCCCGAAAGATGAACCAGGCTTGTGCAGAACCCAGAGCTGCGGTAGAAGATGCAATTGCTCCTGTTTGTGGTGCCTGTAGACAATGTGTTCTGGAATGCAGGGCTTGTGCTGTAGGAAGAGTCTCCTGCAGATCCTTGTCTCTGAGGCAAGGGAGGTGGCCGCTTCATGAGCAAGTCACAGTGCTTAGAGACAGGCTGGCTCTCGCTTGTGTTGTGAACAGTGACGGGAGGATATGCTGCTAACTAGATTGGGTGGGGAGCTCTGAACCCATCATTTTCCTTGTGTGTTTTGAAACCGTGTATGATATAGCAGAGGAACGCCTGCTGGGGGTTTTATGCCAGAAAAGAATTCTGCACTTTGTCTCCAGTTTGACTGGAGAGAGACTGCAAAGAGAACTGAGTCAGAGTTCTGCATTTTGTATGTGTTGTATTGTATCATTGCTTTGCTGCAGTGATCTGACTATGACAGCAGTCTGCAGACTGTTTTCTTCCAGGATCTGCCCAACTCCCTTTCATCCCTTTTTCTGCACCAAGCGGTGTTGTGAGGTTGTTTTCCCCTTGACCCAAATTTCCCCCTTTTCCCCTGGCACGTCCAAATATGCAGGGCTGACTTTCTATAGAGAAACAGATACACAACCTGTGACTGTCTGTACTCAGAGAAACAGTCACTGTTCAAGTCAGCAAAGAAGTAATACTAAGATCAACACTTATTCTGTCTCTCTTCTTATTTGTTTTTGAATCTGGATCATTATGTAGGCGCCGAACCTCTTCAATCCAGATGTGGTGCTAAATCAGCTCCGTTATTCAGGGATGCTGGAGACAGTGAAAGTTCGGAGAGCAGGTTTCCCTATACGACGCCTTTACCAGGACTTTCTCAGCAGGTAATTGCTATCATTGTACCACATGCTGTAACAGCCCCAAGGTATATGATTCTCTATATTTTTTCCCTCTATAACTGCTATTACTGGTGTAGATCATTTGTGGGATGTTTTTTCTAAACATGCCGTTATTGCCCATATCATGACTGATTTGGAAGACCTTTTGGAGACTTGCCTTTAGGGTAAAAGTCAGAATGGAAAAATAGCCAGATGGTCCATTTTTTTAATTTTTTTTTTTTTTGTGGCTTTGCCACGGATTTGCTTGTGTGATGCTGTGAAACCCAGCTGGTCATAATATGTAAAAAGAAAATATCATACTTAAAACCTTTAATCTGGCAGAGTGAAACTTGTATTGTATAGTTGATGATCAATATTGGACAGAGTGATTATTTCTTTTAATTAGCTGCATCAAAAGGATTTCTTGAAGTTTAAGGCTAGAAGAGACCATTGAACATTGCTTCCTTTGTCTCTTCGAGCATTAAATGCCACCCCTATACCGAACAAAATAACTTGTGTCCGATGAAAGCACATGTTTCAGAAAGACAGTTGTTCTTTACTAAAAAACGCTGTTGAGTTTGTATTTTATTACTGGGATTGCAACAATAATTGCCAGTGTGGTAGGAAGATAAAGGTTGGGGGATGGAAATTTCCAAATTGGAAGGCAAACATGAAGAAGGGAGGTCCCAGAGGAAGAAGAACTAACGGGAGGAGAATAATTAGAGTTAAAAGATTGGGGGGGGGAGGGTGAGGGGCGGGTACTGTCATACATAATCTCATGAGATTTTGTTTGGTTCTTAGGTACAAGATGCTTGTGAAGGGGCCAAGTTTCTCAGACAATAGCAAAGCTGTATGTGCAGGCTTTCTTCAGACCTATGACAGCAGCAAGAAAGAATGGCAGTTGGGTAAAACCAAGGTACTTCATCGGTGTGGGGCAGGGTATGGCTTGGTTCCAGCTGCAAGGGGATGCGATTGCATGTGGTGAGATTCAAGCCAGTGGAAAGGGCAAAGTAGTAACGACCCTTTGAATACATTGGACTGTGCCACTGACCTGTAGCATCTCTAAATATTTCCCATGTTATGTACCTAGAGATGTGGAAGGCTTTTTCATTTTCTCTGAACTCCTTCTCATTGACCAAGCCAGACTGATTTTGTTATGTCTGATCCAATTTAGGGATCCACGGAGAAGCACGGGTGTCATTGTATGCAATTGCAATGTGTGTCATTAACTCTTGCCTCTTGTGCCAGCTATTTTGCTCTGCTTGGCTAACAAAATTCTTGCAGGAGGCAATGAGCTGCTGCTTGGTATATATCTAAACTGTGAATAGGTAGCTAGGTCACCAGATGTGTGACAGCCTTCAGCTGAGGGTTTGTGCAGTTAGCCCAGATGCTAGCATACATTTTCTAGGAAAAGGTATCCAAATACTTCTCCCCACTTGAATAATACAGATTTTGCTTCTGTTTTGGTGAATGTTTAAAACTTCTCTCTTGCCTGGTATGGCCTTGGTTTTTTTTCTCCAGACATCCAGCTGGAAATGTACCATTATTTTTCATTTAATGGGGAGGGAGCTGGGTCTTTCAGTCTGAATTTTTTCAAGCTTTGAGACAGCTTCACACAGAAATAGATGTGAGCACTGTGAGGTATATTGCTATAGAAATCTGGGACTGGGAAACTGTCTGTATCACAACTTTCCACGTGCTCCAGGAAGTTCTTCAAAGAATATTTCAAGATGGATGGTGCCTAGCGCAGACAGCATTTCTAAGTAGTAGATATGCAGTCCGTATCCGGAGCAGGTGGTGGTCTATCAAAGCAACTTTTCTTGCATTTTTTGCCCTTAAGCCTTCAAAAAAGTAGTTCATAGTATTTCCAGGGTCACAATGGAACTAGAAGTAATGCTAGTGAATATTCATATTTAATTTGTCCAGGAGATCAGATAATGATATTTGTTACTTTGAGCTATCATTTCATAATGAGTGGATAGACTATGATGTTTCTCAGAGAGTGAGATCTCTCTCTCCCTTTCTTAGAGGAGTGGTAATAGCCCAACTGGTAGTCTGGGCTACGAACTCTGTGTGACTAACAAGGAAAATGTTGGCCATTGCTGTGGGAAGGAGCTGTGTTAACCTGAAGTTTCCAAGGCCTTCCTTCACATGCCTGCACTGGTGTTCAAGAAAGAAGGTTTTATCACTTATCTGTATTTCTGCTCTAGGATTAAAGTGTTCCCCATTTTTGATTTGGGAACCTGGTGTCTCCTTACTGGTCCCAGCAAACCAGGAAACCATTTCAGTCCCTCTTGTCCCTAGAAAACCCACACTGCTTGGGTGGCTGCCAGTCTCACTGCATTATAGTGTTAAAGCCTGTGTGGAGTGTGTGTATGCGTGCGTGTGTTACAGATTTGCTTGTGCCTGGGAAGCTTTAGAAAGGGGTGGTTAGAGCTGGTAAACATGGAGTTTGAACTTTCTTCCTAGCACAACAAGAGATGGAAGATTGCTGGGCTACAGCAAGGGCAGCAGGGAAATGCATGTGAAGACCAAACTCACATGCACATACTCACCTTTTAGAGTATAAAAGGTTGTAAGCTATATAGCGGGAGTCCAGGGACTACAACAGAGTGATGACAAGCAGGAAATCCAGGCTGCTTTGAGCCCTTGGAAGCAATAGGATCCCTCTTCTCTTTAGTCCCCATTGTGCATCCTGGAGGACTGAGTCCATCTGTCTGTTTCCACTCGCTCCTTGACCTGCACAAACAAATTCTTTTGGAAAAACAATACAGGTAGTAAATTGTGGCAAACAAAATGTGTTTGTGTTTTGCCAAAATGCTGGATGTACTCCAACGTCATTTTTTTTCACAATTCTGTCCTGTAAACTAAAACTTGGCTGAAGAGCTGTACACGGCTTGTTGGTAAACAGCAGTCTCTCTGCTAGGGCACTGGTTGCTGTCCGGTCTGACTATTGTGGGAAGAAAGAAATGATTAAGAATGGTAGTCTTTGTATTTCTTTATGACTGAGAAGGAAAACTGAAAGGAGTTGGGAAGAGGTTAAGACACCTTGTCTGGTTGTAGAAGTTATTTTATATCCAGCATGGTTTGGATTAGAGATGTGTGTCCTGGTAGAGGGGAGCAGTTCTATTTATTCTAAAGAATATATCACTCCAAGGCTGTCTTGGCCTATTTCTGACAGTGCCTCCAGAAAGCCTGCCCCTAGGAAAGCAGATGCCAAGGTGAGGCTGTGCAGAGCAGTGGTGCTTCCTCCTAGCCCCTTCCCTGCTGCCTCTATCCAGCTGTTGTGTCTTGGTTTGGGATTACGGAGTGCTATGGTTAGCTGGTGCTAGGTAACGCCGGCTAGAAGACTTGGGTTCATGAAAAAAATCCCTAGTTTTTCCAGAGGCTTTCAGGTAAGGGTGAAGTGAAGCTACCAGCTAAGGAGCACAGAGTGTAAGACATTGTCCTGGAGAGGAAGTCCCCTTGCTGCCACTGTTGCTGCTACAGGTGCAGTTCTGGGTACCCAGGTCGCGATTCTCAGTACCAGGTGAGAACTAACCTTGGCTTATGGAGTCAGGAGTAGCTACTGAAAAGGGTGTGACACAAATGGGGATGTAACCTAGGAAGAAGTATAAGGGGTGGGTGAAGAGCAAAGCTTATAGAAGGGGGAATACTTCCTGCAAAATGAATGGAAGGATAATTATATCCCTAGCAATTGTTTGGAAGAGGAAGGAAAAGACTCTGTGAATTAGTGCAGGGGATTGTGAAGCTTGGGAAAGGAAATGGGGGAGGAAGGGCAGGATGATCTTTGTGTTTTTCATTAAGAATAGAGCAGCTGCTGTGCTGGCAATTGTCAAATTAATGTTTATAAGAGGTATTAATGTATATAAGGCAGGTTTTATCCGGTGGCATGTCAGAGGTGAGGGCTTGGATGCAAACAAGCAGTGTGATGATGGAAGAGCTTATGCTAAGGTGCTTTTGTCTTTACTGGGGTCATGCTGGGATGGAGCACCAGCTTCTGTGCCCCTTTCCTCAGCGCACCTGGACCTTCTGCCATACTTGCCCATACCCACAACACAGATTTCCTAAAGCTATTTAACACAGTAATGCTTGCTGTTAGAAAGCATTCATTTCCACATTTCAACCTGCTGTTTTGCAGGGCCTGTTTGAAGGAGGAGGTTGCTGTAGACTATTTGGCATCCAGGTCACAGTGACCCACTTCCGGCTTTCCCAGTGTTGTCCCCCAGAATCATATGATCCCACTTATGTACACATGGGTGCACACACAGTTCCATTTGTGTCTGCTGGTCTACACATAACCGTAACACGTTCACCACTGCACTGGTGGTGCATGCAGGCATTGAGGTTGTGTGAGGAGAACTGTGGTGCTGCAGTGTGGTTTAAAACTTGGCCGGTGTCTAATAGGAACTGATATGTTAGAAGTAACCTTGTATGTTTTGTTTAATCATTCCTTCCTCAGATGAAAGTGATCTCAAGTTTTCAGAAAGTGACTATGAATTATGACAAACAAATGGCCACCTTCCAAGTTATTTCCACAAGGCATCAAAAATATTTCTGGATTTGAATAAATTTTACTCTTCTTTGTCATCTGGGGGAGTCTAAGAAAACCCTCAAAATGCCAATAGCTCATAACTAGATATCGTTGTTATTTGAGATTAACCCCTCACTCTCAAGCATATATAGAAAACCCTATTGGATTAGGGCTGGGTCTTGTTGAACTCCCCATGCCTCAAAGTTAGGTTCTTTCCCCCTTCCCACTGGCACAGCAAAGTCTATGCTCACTAGCGAAATACTGATGGACTGAATATTTTTTTCAATTTGATTAAGATAATGGACTGAGATAGTGTTTTGCTGGTTGCATTCTTGAAATGGGTGACTGCTGCTTGGTTCTGGAATGTAATGGAAAGAGCAGGCCCTGCCTCAAAGAAGTCTTTAAAAGATCGTTGAGTTGACAGAGGGAGTGGATGTACAACTTGCAGGGAAGGATGCCAGCTTCATGGTTGGCAGTACCTTGATAATGAACTTTCTCTTAAGGCTACCCATGGTTGCTTAGTCATTACAAAACAGCTCATTTCTTAAAGCCATCTTAGTGGAAATGGCTCCCCAGGAGAAATTAGAGTCCAGGGAAGCAATGGCAATGGGTGCTAACTCAGGAAGAGATTTCAGTACATGGTGGTCTTTGCAGAGGGGAAAAAACAGCCTACATAAGTGATCAGGCCAAAAGCAGTGATGGAAGGGAAGGTATACAGGAACATAAAGGGAGGTAAATGGGGAGAAGGAGGGTTTGTGCAGAACACTGAACTAAATGACTGTTCAAATCTCTGAACATCCCTCTGGCCTCTCAGCATAGCCACATGGATCCAATAAATTTGTAAAGAGTTTTTACTGTTTAGTTCTGCAAATCGATGAGTGTCAGCTCGCAGCCTGTGTTCACAGCAGTGCTTTAACAAGTGGGGCAGCACTTTCCTAGTGTAGTCCCTTCTGCTGGCAGTGATTTAGCCCGTGTCAGGCAGCAGGTCACACGAGCCTAGCCATATGGCAGTTGCTGCTGTGACTGCAGCTTGTATGGACATACCTTAGCCAACTTTAATCTAGGCTGGGTCCTGCTAGCAGTGTGCCCACAGCACTGTGGAGCTCCATGCAGGCTGCAGTCCATCGCAAAAAGTAAAGCATTTATTTCAGCAATTTGTGCTGAACTCTGTGCAAAGATAATGCAAGCCAGCTGATTTAAAGTAGCTCAGATAAGTCATCGCAATTCCTGTAAACATCCCCTTATCTTGCTTGTATCTCAGTCCTTTTGTCTCTGAGAGAGCACCTTCATCCCTCACACAAGCATTTAGCAATAAGCAGAGGTTTAAAGTACAGGTGATGGAAGAAGCTTGAGAATTAAAATACTGGACGCCGAAGTGCAATCAGTAATATTTGGAGACCTCTCCTGTTGTGGCTCAGTTCCCCTAAATGCGTGCGGCACTGCTGAACCTCTTCAGCAAGAAGCATCTCTATCTCAGAGTTTCTGGAGGTTGGTGGAGGGCTTCAGCTTCCACCCAGAGCCAGTGGACCGGGTGCTCAGCTTCGCACTTCAACAGGGATTTTAACTTTTGATTGTCTTCCATTATTAGGATTGCTGTTAAAATTGCTTCCTGGAGTCTAGAAACCTAAATGTTCCTCCCTTTCCTTGAAATGCGGAGGAGTTTCTTTGCCAAATATTTAATCACCCAAGTAGGTATCAGTGCCTGCTGCAGGGAGGTACCGGATTGTGCAGGGAAAGCTGTCAGCTGGGAAAGAGTTAATCACAGGCGCAAGCACGGGCTCTCCTCCTCCCTCCTCTTTCCCTCCTTCCTCTGCTCCCTCCCTCTCTCTCTCTTTTAAGTCTTGACCACAGAGTGAGGGAGGCGGGGGTTGGGCGCAGAGTTTGGCTCATGTCGCTGCAAAACTTTTTCCTGGTGCTGTGAGTACGGGCACCCCGGGGCCAGGCGCCCAGGCTGGCGCTGGAGCGGCCGGGCACGGCGCGCACCCCGTGCTGGTCAGCCGGGGATGAAATCTCCCGGCTCTCCCGGGAACTGACTTCTTTCCTCTCTTTGTGTTTATTGAAACTCCTCCCCGTGGCGTCAGGTTTTCCTGAAGGAAGCTCTTGAGCAGAAGCTGGAGAAGGATCGGGAAGAGGAGTTGAGGAAAGCAGCTATAGTCATCCGAGCCCACGTCTTGGGCTACATGGCAAGGTCAGTGCTGGGGGCTGCCCCACCATCCCTGTGCTTGCCTGCCTGGGTTGCCCCGACCCCCTGCTTTGCTCTCTAGTCCCCTCGCATCCCTCCCTTCTTCCCCTCCTGTATTCTAAGGGAGAGCTGCAGTATCTGCCCTCCCTGCTGGCATCTGTTCTGCTGAAACCGTTCTGCACCTTTGCCCCCTCTTCTCCAATTCTGTACACGCTTGCACCCTCCCCTCTGTGCTGCTCAGCAGGCTTCTGTAGGCACCTCTGTACCCATTGCTTGCCTCCAATGACACCTTTTCCATGCCTTCAGGGCTCTCCTGACTGGGCCCCACCTATGCTTTGGGTCCCCTCCTTTTCCTTATGCCTGTCAACTCTGCTTTCTGCTCCCCCTGCAAATCCGTTCTTCCTCACTTGCAGCTCTGCCTTTGCTCACCCTCTTTCCTCACCCTGCCTGTTTGCCTCGTGATCTCCCTCTCCTTTTAATTAACTCTTCAGAATTGGTTTTTCGCCAGCTTTGCACCAGTAATCTCCTCTTGCCGCTCCCTTTTGCACCTGACCAGAGGAGGGTTGGGAGAACCAACTGCAGACAAACTGCCCCTCCTCTGCCCCTCGCAGTCAGTGTAACAGCTGACTCTTAATGGCTGTGGCATGCACACTTAATCCCAGTAAGATGCTCTTTCCTGGCTGGTCTCTGCTCCAGACACCTGTCAGTCAGGCGTGTGAGGAGGTGAAATCCCTGGCCAGCGGAGCTGTTTGAGCAGGCATTCTTATTAGAGCTCCAGTTACACCAGGTAGCTCCTTTTGCATTGGGAAATGTGTGCAAGGGTTGTATCCTGCCTTGCCAATGTGGAATATCAGCAAAATACACATTTGGTCTCAGGGGCTTTTATTCATTTATTTATTTCCCTCTTGGAAAACAAATGAGCTAGCTCTATTGTTTGTACATGAGATTGCAAGTTCTTTGTGTCAGGGCCGCTGCTCTTTTTTACTTTGTGTCTAGCAGTTGGAGAGAGAGGTAGGGATTAGCACAGGAAAATTGATTTTTCCGGGAAGCATCACCGCGGACAAACTGGATTACTGCTTCTCTGAGTTCCTGGGAAGGTAGCTGCTGCCGTGCAGGGCTGTGGTGGAGACAGTGTTGCAGTAGTGGTGTTCTTGGCTAGAAATCTTGTCTCCATAGATCTGAATTCCTTGTCCCACGTGTTGCTTTTCTGAGTCTCATCTTTAAGAACAAGCTTGCTTCTGCAGCCAGAATGGAAATCCTCAGAAGTGGCTGAAGGTAGTGGACTTTGCAGGGGAGGAGAGCAGGGAGTGCAGAAAGAGCTAGGGAGGGAGACTGGAAAACTTTTCTGTGAAGAGTTTCCAGTTGCACTGCACCTGTATTGCAGAAGGTCCAGAAAGAGGGAGTTCATCTGGGCAAATAGTGAATGGTCTCTGAAGACCTGGGCAGAGGTCAGCAGTGCCAGTGTGTGCTGCTCTAAGTTTAATACCTTTTCTGTTAGTTTTGCAAGGAAAGCATATTTAGATTCATTTGGTCTCATGCAAAGTAGGTTGGGGAAGAAGGGTACATATACCACAGGAAGGATTTTACTGCTTTCGCCCCCTTGCGAACTTGTTCTGTGAGCTTGGAGAACCAGTCCTAAGGGTGAGAATATTTTCTTTGCTCTCATTCCCTGCAGCCTGCTATCTCTGGTCGCTAAAATGTGAGACAAGAAAAGCAAGCCCATTCAAATGACCAAATGACCCCATTTTTCATAGCTAATCTGCACAACTCGGAGCTGCAGGTAATGTAACTGTTCCCAGGCTTGCAGGATCCACGTACACATTTGGCTGTGTCCCTGGTTTCTGTAGGACCTTACTGCTCAGAGGAAAAGACAGTAGGAAATTACTCCACAGCCCTATTTTCTCTAGTCCTTGGAAGCATAACTGCTAACTGAGGCATACAGCTCATATAACGAATAATTAACCAAATTCTAAATGCAGCATTGGAGCCTTTGCAGCCACCCCACCTTCTCTTGTGATATATGGTCAGGATGTTTCCCAGCTCCTCGGCGTGGGCTGCAGGTTGAATTTCTTTGGCCAGTGTAAGAGGGTGAGTGGAAGGCTGAACAACGGGAATGAAATTCACGGCCTGTGTGCAGCAATTCAGCTGAAGGGCATCTGCAGGCTTGGCTGCGGTCATGAGGAATGAGGGGGCACTTCAGCCTGGCAGATTAGGAGGCAGAGCCGGCCTGTAGCTGGGCAGGGCTTGGCACATGTTGCACTTGAGAGAGTTTCTGGCAGATGCATTTTGTAAAAGTCAGAGTGCCCTTTTTGATGCACTTACATCTGCCTTGGCAGAAGGTGCGTGTGCAGCTGTTCACACCCCGTGTGCAGGGCGCAGGGAGGACAGCGGGAGCAGGGGTGAGGGGACTGCAACCCAGGAGCAATTCATCTAAAACCTCCCGCTTCTTATCACCTCTTCCCTTTCCTCTTCTTTTCTCTGTGCTTCCTCCCTTTGACTTAATACTTATGGAAAAGAGCGTGACCCCTGCACACTACTGCTATGAGCATCCCTCCCCTGATTTTCTTGACTAGGCTGATGTATCTGATGTGCAGGGAGGTGGCGAGCTGTCAGCATGGGTCCCCGTAGCCATTTGAAGGGGGTTTGATTGCCAGGAAGGGGATTTTGAGGTGTGTCCTTTCCTCAGGGGGTTGCAGAAATTCTGTGGGAAGGATGTGTGAGAATACTGTGCTATTTCCAGCGTGCTTTCTAGGACTGTAAGACTTCACAGGATTACTGTAGCCTGTTGGCCCATGATCCTGGGTCCCTCTGCAAATCCTGCTTTGGAGTAAAGAAGGTTTTGATTTGAATAGTACCAGTTATTATTTCCCTACATCAAGATACTAAGGTTTCTAAATGTATTAAATGACTTTAAAAAATGTCTACTTATTTCCAGCCTGAATAGACTTCAGCTTCAGGCCACTTAAATCTTGTTATGTCCTCTGTTGAATAAATAGAAATGCCACCCAAAACTGTGGGTCCTTTGACTGGGATCAAGCCTTTCCTTAGCCTTCTCTTTCTTAAGGTCATGGAGCAAACGCTTTCTTTCTGTAAGCCAGGATTTCTGGTTCCAGTCCTGCCTCCTCAGAAATCACTTGAGCCTCTAACATTGTTCTTGAAATGGAGATGCAAACACTGAACAGAGGATAAGAGTTGCAGTGCAATCATCTTCTAAACAGTATTTCTGCTTGCAAGTGTAAGATTGTGTTGGGAGTTTGCATGCACCTGATGATCCCTGTCACCCCTAAATCCTTTTTTGACTTGCTGCTTCCTAACATAATCCCGCATCAGGCGTGTTTGGCCTGTTGGTTCTTCAATAGAAGACTTTATGTTTGGCACTTTTGAATTGTTTAATGTTTGCTTGAATCTAGCTTACAAATTGATCCAGATTACCGTGTAATAGTAACCTTTTTGTTAGTTGCCCAGTTTGTCTATCATATACTAACTTCTACCGGTAACTTTTTTTTGGTCCTTGATAAAAATATTCTGTAACGCGGAGGCAAGAACTGACTTTTCTAGAACCTCACTAGACTACGAAAATACTTAAATAATGATTCTTTTCTTTTGGGGCTCTACCATGTTTTTTTGTTTTTCAGTGCTGCAGAGTTGATTTTGATACCATTATTGTTTAAGCAACATGTTGTGCAGTATATGTTTATGGGAGCCTGTTACAATGTTACATTCAGCAATTGTAGTATCATTGTGTTTTGCCCCAAAGCATACGAGATTACTGTGGCCAGATCTATTTTTGCCTTGGTTTTGCTTTTCCTGGAGTAATTTGCTTTTGGTCACTTAAAAGATGGGGCAATATGGGACTTTTTTCTTGTATAGTAAGGCCATTTATATGTTTTTGTTATAATAAATCCACATTGAGTGATTAAGCCAACTGCACAGTATATATGTGTGTGTGCAATGCAAGGAGACTTTGGGCCAGTGGACCTTCTCTTTCCATGTGCCAAATACCTCTTCTTCATCCTCTTAGGGTCTTCACGAAAGTAGGTGCCCACGGAAACAACCCAATGGTAGATACAGGAGTGAGAACAGTGAGGAGAATATGATTTATGAGTAGTGGCAGTAGAGGAACAGAAATTGTGTCATTTCTGAGCAAATATTTTTCCAAATTCGTTTTTGTGTGGATGTGGTAAGATTGGTCAATATACCAGGGCATGGGAAATGCAAAGCATGTGTTGGCCTCTTGGCGCATTAAGTGTCTGGTTCTGTTTTTAGGAAGAAGTATCAAAAGGTGCTAGCCAGTGTTGTTATAATCCAAAAGAACTACCGAGCATACTTCTGGAAGAAGAGCCTGCTCCAACTGAAGGCCTCTGCAGTCACCCTGCAGAAGCACTGGCGTGGCCGCCTGGCTCGCAGCCTCTACCAGCACCTGCTGCAGCAGGAACTCAGGCGGAAGCAGGAAGTGGAGGAGAGAAGGAGGCAAGAAGAGGAAGAACAGATCAGAAGAGAGGAAGAGGAAAGACAATGGCAAGAAGAGGAGGAGCGTAGGAGGAAACAGGAGGAGGAAGAGGTGAAGGAAAGGTACAAGATGGTATCTCGCACTCATAGTTCCCTGGCACTGAGGTGTAAATGCGGGTCCGGGGCACTGATGTGATGGTAACACTGGAAACAGTGTCCCAATGCCAAGGGGCAGAGGTGGGGTGGACTGTGGGCAACTCAGAATAGAAAAGCAGAGAGGAAAAGGAGTGTCCTGCTTCCTTTAGGAAAGCTAATTCTGGTGTATTTTTACCTCTGCTTTTTAATGTTTTTCTGCTTTGGAATATACAGGAAAGGAGGCAGTTTCACTGACTGGGCAGAGATGCATCATTTTCTTGTTGCCTTTGCAGTGGTAAAGGAAGTTTTATGCAGTCTTCCAAAATCTGGAGGGTTTAACAGTGTGAGAAGGTACCAGAGTTCATGGGTCATGGTGTGTCCAGTAAGCTGGGTCAGAGAGCAAAGTGGGCAGCACACCTGTGCTGCTCCTGCACTTCTTACACTCGTGAGAATACACGTGCTCTCCCTGTTCCTGCTGCTGTTTATCTCTCATCAGGGATATGGATGTATCGAGAGATCAGGAGGGGAAAGGAAAAGCTAATGTGACAAAAAGTGACCAGTGACAGTACACCTGTTGAGAATCCTGCACCTCATGCATCATTTACTGTTCACTCTATGGTTACCTACATCCTATCCAAACTGGGTGTCCCTCTTTTTAATCTTTTAAGAAGCATAAAACTTCAACTATATATACTATACTATTCTATAAATTTGAAAAAATAATCCTGTGACATTTAAAGTTTTTCATAAATAGCTGGTTACATTTCTTACTAGGCTTTTGTTACATACTTGGCAGACTAACATGTGTGACAAGCATCAGAAAATTCTAAGGTTAGAAGCCTGTCACAAGGAAAAGAGATTGCCTGTGATTTCACTGGAGACTGTCAGGTGATGGATCTGCTGGGACAAGACATGGAATCAGTGACACCAGTGGTGAACAGTTTGGTCAAGGAATTTGATGAGCAACGCTGAAGGCTCCATTTTATCAATGTGCCAATTTTCAACAACAGCCTCATCGGCAACACGAAGCTGTACAAGTTCGGAATGTCTTTAACTAGTTCGCAGATATCAAATGCCACAGTCACTCTCTCAGGTCTACAGTCCTCATTGTGCTAAGTGGAGCTTGTCCCTACCTAGTTTTAGATAAAAGGATCTATTTAGCTTATTCCTTCTACAGTGTTTCTGACCCCCCCCCAGTTCCCAGCCCATGAAAGATGAGTTGAACTCAGCGTCATTGTAAAGAAGCGTCAGTGTTTCTAGGAATCAGGTGAACTGCTCATTTTGCTTTCATTTTCTACTTCATGTCAAATGGCTTCATTCAGAGTGAGTAGCCAAAAAGGTACTAGCAGACCAACTTGGCTAAATCCTGAACTTCCATTTGACCTCAAAAATGAGGTGGAAGTCCATAGAAATTGTAAATCAGCTAATCTACTGAGAACAACCAAAAAAATGCAGCACATAGCAGAGAAAAAATTAGAAGGACTGAGATGCAAACTGAGCTATAACAAACTTCGAGTTTGTAGTGATAGGATGAGGGGTAATGGTTTTAAACTGAAAGAGGGGAGATTTAGATTAGATATTGGGAAGAAATTCTTTACTGTGAGGGTGGTGAGGCACTGAAACAGGTTGCCCAGAGAAGCTGTGGATGCCCCATCCCTGGAAGTGTTCAAGGCCAGGCTGGATGGGGCTTTGAGCAGCCTGCTCTAGTGGGAGGTGTCCCTGCCCATGGCAGGGGGGTTGGTACTAGAAGATCTTTAAGGTCTCTTCCAACCCAAACCATTCTATGAAGCTGGCGTGCAGTTATTGTGCATACGCTGGTAGTGAAAGGGAGACATGAAGCAATTTGGTATACTGTTCAACCGGAACAACTTTTTTTTTTTTTTTTTGGTCTTCTCCAAAAGGCTTAGCTATTGCACACTAAATACAATTAGTACAGATGTGAAAGAATTCAGAACCTAGCAGGGGAATAAAATGTTAGAGAATGCTCAGGTAAATCAGATTACAAAGAAGTCATCCAGACTTGGTGAAATTAATGTTCAGGTACTTTGAGAACCAGATGAAGCAGTTTGAATCGCTAGCTATTCTCACAGAATCACAGAATCTTCAGAGTTGGAAGGCACCTCTAGAGATCATCTAGTCCAACTCCCCTGCTAAAGCAGGATTGCCTAGAGCACATCACTCAGGA
>VXBH01002514.1:48037-81868 GCA_013400035.1 Rynchops niger | reverse complement strand
CTGGCCACACTCTTCCCTATGCAGCCCAGGATTCCATTGGCTTTTTGGCAACAAGGGCACATTGTTGGCTCATGGATAATTTACTGTCTACCAGGACCCCCAGCTCCTTCTCCTCAGGACTACTTCCCAGCAGGTCCACCCCTAACCTATACTGGTGCTTAGCATCCTTCCTCCCCATGTGCAGGACCTTGCACTTGCTTTTGTTGAACCTCATTAGGGTGTTCTCTGCCCAGCTCTCCAGCCTGTCCAGGTCACGCGGGATGGCAGCACGGCCCTCTGGAGTGTCAGCCGCCCCTCCCCGTTCGGTATCATCAGCGAACTTGCTGAGGATACACTCTGTCCCCTCATCCAGGTCATTAATGAATATACTGAACAAAATTGGACCGAGTATTGACCCCTGGGGAACACCACTGGTTACTGGCCTCCAACTAGACTCTGTGCTGCTGATCACAACCCTCTGAGTTCTGTCACACTCTTTCTCCTCCTTTCTGGATAGCAATGGCGTTTCCATATAACCGGAAAATTCCAAACATAATGACCCCCTTTTAAAATGGGAAAAGGTAGAATGAGGGAATTGTGCACCAGGCAGCCTAACCCCAATTTCAGGAACATGCTGAAACAAATAGCCAAACAGTTGTAAATGCTTGTTAAAGGAGTTAAGAGCCAACGTGGATTTCTGAAGAGCAAACAGCATTAAAGTTATCTGTTTCCTTCTGTGATAGCTTATGACATGCCTTGTGGATAGGGAAAAGCCATGGAGGGTGGGTAACTTGACCTTGGGTAGGTAGAGAGTAGGTAAGGGCTTTAACATGTTATGACAATACTCCAAGGCACTATAAGGAATGTGGTTTGGAAACAAAGTAAATGAAACAAGACTCGGATTTATGGTTTTACTGCATTGTATTATTGCATTTTAATCAGTAAACAATAGCAGTTTTTTGTTAAATAGGAGAGAACTCTTGGATGGGGTTTTTCCATGGTCTATGCTGGATATGGTACTAGTGCAATGTTTTCATAATAAGTTGGATGAGGAAATACGAGTATCCTTATTAAATTTGCAGATAGAACCATCTGGTGAGTTAGTGTATAGCTAGACAGGATTACAATTCGAATAATTTGGGCAAATTAAAGAAATGGCCTGAAAAGCATAGGATAACATTCAGTAGAGACATACGCAGATCTACAGTTAGGAATAATCAAATGCAGAGAAAGAGAAGGAGGACTGTCTGCTTCAACAGCAGGAAGAAGGTCTGGAGGCTAAGTTGAGTATTAGTCACCAGTGTCACGCTGTGTGAGAGGCGAAAGCAAATGCCATCTATAAACAGAATTGTTTCTGTGAGATGTGGGGGTGATTCTTCTGTTCCGCGTGGCATTGGTAAAGCTTCAGTTGGGAGTATTGTCCCTAGTTTTGGGTGTCACATTTCAGGAAGAGCGTGGATCAGTTGGAGATGGATGGAAAGCAACAAGAAATATCAGAGGTCTAAAAAATGTGAAGAACAGTTGCGGGACTTAGTGTGTAGATTGTAGGTGGTATTTCTGATTTGTTTTAAAATGGCTCTGCTTCTTGAGCCCTTGTATCATTTAAGGCAGTTGTTTAATTCATGACTACTGTTAGACATCTTTCAGTAGAGTTGGAACCATCTGGATCTCACTTATGTCAGCTTTCATTTATAAACATTTCCTGGATTTTTTTTTTTGAGAGAGAGAGAGCGCCCAAGAGTGAGAGTTTTAAGGACTTTGTGACTTGAGGCTCCCATTTAGAATTTGGCTGGGAAAAGCTGCAGGGCCTGGGAAAGAAATATTGTTGCCCTCCTATTCTGCATGGGATTGAATTGTAGTTTTGAAAGTTACCACTGCCAGTCTGAATTTAGCTGCACGGTGGTTCCTACAGGCAGACTCTTCTCTCCTGCCACATCCTAACCTTGCTCCCTGTGCATGACCCTGGCGTTTGTCTGTCTAGTAGTTCAGCTGCTTGTAGCGTGCTTGCTATGGAGAAACTACAGTGACAGCTTTCCCTTGGAGTACAATCTTTTTGATCTGGGTTGAGATGCAGCACCATGTGACAGTTTCTTCCCCTACTCATGTTTACGAACAAACTCTGACTCTTACAGCCTTTACTAGTAAACTACATTTTGCGAGCTGGAGCACCCGGCTCTTCAGAACAGAAAGTCGTCATCTTGGTCATTTAATAAAGTACAAAAATTTGATAACTTCTGGGGGACTTTTTAATATAGTAAAAGCAAAACAAAACACAAATTCAATGCTGGTATTGCAGTAATTTTGTTCTATTTTTTAAAAAAAGCAAACACAGCTTCCTGATATCTGTCAATTATGCATGTGCAACCTCATGTAATAGCCATGGATGTATAGTACTTCAGGAGATTCTATTTATATTTATTATGAGTCTAACTGATGTGTCTTTCTGTCACTGTTTCCAATGTCCTTCCTAGTGTATTCCAACTAATCCAATTTCCTGATTGATCTGAAAGTTAAGTGTATGGGGAAAATCTGTTGTATCCACAAAGGTCATGCCAACCACAGAGAATTGGATTTTTACTAAATTACAAAAGCTTTTAAATCAATCTTACAACAGGTACCCTATTTTAACCTTATCCATGGAGGGATGATGTGTCCACGTAATTCTAAAAGCCTCATGTAGAGAACTGGGTCTATTTCTGACTATCATCTCTTGTTTTTTAACAGAGAAAAGGAGCAACTGAATGCATTACTTCAGGTGGCTCAGGTGAGTTTCACGGTTATTCTCTTCATATGTCTTCTCTGAGTATCTGTGAAGGGTCCTTCATTGCCTACGCTTTGCCTGGAGCTACTATTGTTATTGTGGCAACACTATTTAAAAAATGGGCTTTGTTCACTCAAAACCTGCAGGTGTTTGGCTTTGACGGGGGTGCATGGAGTTAATAAGATGGGGTTTTTTCCTCAAAGCTCATGTACCAGCTTGCATAGTTCCTGTTTGAAAATTTCTGTATTGAGTGTGCAGATCCTTTTTTATCTCTACTGCTTGAGCTCATTACATGACCTTGTGATGTGCTACGCTGTGACACAGTCTGTTTTGCTGGATTGTTGCCTGTAACAGCCAAAATAAGAGTGCAGATGGCTGCTACCATGGCTAAAATAAACCCCTTGTAACTGATCTAATTGTTGGTACTTGATATATCAAAGAGCAGACCACCTACCCTGAGGTGTGTGAAAACAGCTGTATATCTTATTTCTTTTTCCAAACCACTTGTTCCCCAGTTTCAGGCATGCTCTGTTTAGGAGAGGTGACAGATTAGAGTATAAAAATGCATTTGTCCACAAGTAAGAGAACAAGCAACAGGGTAACTGTAAGGAAACAAAGATCGTGGCTTAAGTGGGCCAATTCATTGGCTGCATTGACATATTCTTATCAGGAAATACATTAAATCCTTTTGGAACTTATTTTTGCTTTTTCTTGTTCGTGTATGTTCTCAACATCCTCCACGGAGAGGAGAGTGGCTTTATCTTATAGCTAAACATCAGTGAAAGTTACCAGCATCTTCCGTCTTCTAATTATTGTATGCTTGCTAGAAATTTCCTGTTACTTCAACGTGGAGAATAGAGGAAGACAGAGTCTTCAGCAGCCAGCCAGCCATCATTCATCCAATGATGCTAAAGAATGCCAAGAAATTCTGGGTGGAATTTTGGTGGGGTGGGGCTGGGGTGGATACAGTCCTGCTTCATTGCAAATATCCCTTCCAGACCTAAATGCTAATGGTCAGACCCCCAACCCAGGAAGCAACGAAATCCCCAAATCTTTTAATGAATTTCTGGGAATCTTGAGCTCTTAAGCAGGTTATGCATATACGTATTCGTATATAGTTGCTTTCTCCTATATGTCTGTATGTGTGTGAGATCAAAAAGAGAGGATGGACTTTCAGAATGCTTTTGTACAAGTTGTAGTGTACAAAGGGCTGTAACATGAACAGCAGACAGAGAGGCTTTTCCAAAAATTCACTGATCCCAGCGAACTACTTTTTACCATTCAGAAAGGAGGCTGAAAAAAAGGAGGTACCCAAAGACCTAGTAGTTCTACCTTTAGTATTTACACAGTGGGTGATATCAGATGCTGATCGGAAAAGGAGAGGATGCTTAGAATAATCTTTTTGCACATGGGAAGTACAAGGCAAGCACAGGAGATAGGAAGAATTAAAGGTCCAGGCAAGGAACAGGTTGAAGAAACTGCTTTAACACTCTTATAAATTCTCTAAGGTGGAAGCAGTAAAGACTGAGGAGGTAGATATTCCCCTGCAAGAAGAAGAGAGACGTCAGATGGAGGAGATCTTAAGACTGGAGAAGGAGATTGAGAAGTTGCAGCAACAGAAAGAGGATCACATGTCTATCATCTGTGACAATACAAGGAATGAAATCAATCGTCAGCGAGAAGAAGAGATCCAGAGGCTGGAAAAGGAGGCATCTAGGGTTGCCCAAGAGTTCTTGGAGCTGCTGGATTTTGGCAATCTGGATGAAAGCGTGCAGAACTTAGAGCACTCACTTTCTAGTGAGGGGACACTCAACATTGACTGCAGCCTGGTGGCACCACTGGCCGAAGAAGAAGTGGATGAAGGTTTTCATGCTGATGACGAAGGACGGCCAACTTCCAGTTTGGTGGTCTTGAATCAGCATGGCACAAGAAACAGCAATAACTACTCAGAGAAAGGTGCAGACACAAGCTTTCCAGTTCTCCAAAGGGAAGTGAGAGAGGCTGTCGGTGCTCCAAGACAACCTCTGGAAAGAACCACTAGCCCCAAAGAGCAGAGACTCCTATCTGACCCAGCAGAAAGCATTCACAGCACTGTCTCAGATACACGGAGTAACAGCGGAGAGGTGGGAGAGCCGATTTATACTTCCCCCCCAGATGTGGAGTCTGACTACGACCATGAGGAGTTTGATGGCTGTGGAGATGCAGGCAGCGCCTCAGCTGAGCCCCTGAATGGTGAGGAAGGTCTGAGACACTCCCATGGTACCAGCCTGGACTCCAACCGTGGCAGCTTGGACTCGGTAAGAATCCCTCCCTTCACCTTTCGGGACATTAGTGTGACTTTGTTGATATTGATAACATCCTTGCCTTCTTAACATATGCCCATTTGCTCTGGGTATTGTTACTAATGTATAACTCTCCCTTACATCAATAATCAGCTAGAAAAAAAGAGTCAGGCTGAACACTGGAGGGCTTGTGACTGTCCGCTGTTACTGGTACACAATCTAGCACGTATGTACCTAGGCTATTTTAGATTGTTTCCATCACCACACCATATATTAATGTAACACCCTTTAGGAAGACTGAAAGCAGGCAACTAGTATCTTGTAGGTATATGTTCTGCCTTAGAGGGATTTCACAGAAGTAGTCTGAGCTTCTAGTGGTTAATCACTACAGGAAATGGGAAAGGCTGAGGTTTGATTTGTTTCTGTCACTAGAACTTCTCTTGTTCTAGTCCTGTTACCGTTCAGAGCGACGTGTTTATTTTCAGTCACTATGTACAAGTTAAGCTATTCTAAGGCTTGAAGAAATGACTGTGCTGAGCTAGGCTGGGTCCTGGGGCACACAACCAAGACCACTGAACCTTTTCATTCCTACCGCAGGGACAATGACAGGGTAGTAAACTGGGCTATTAGCCTCGCACTTGAAGCATCTCGGCTTAGATCCCACACTAGGCTCTGGACTTCCTGAGTGCCCTCAGGCGAGTTCCTTAATAGTGAAATAATAAATCCCCTTACGGAACAGGATGTCAGATAAGTCCACATAAGATTGTGATGAGTTCAGGTGTGAAGCCAATGACAGCCATAAAAATATTTCAGATAAAGTCCCTGAGAGTAGAGGCTTGAGCTACAAAATATCTTTAGAAAACTTGATTTTTTAATATTTTTTTAGGAACTCAATTTATTTCCTTTTGTGTTCTATTCCAATAGGCAAATTGTGACCCTTCCTAAAAAGTTGCATGATTTTTCCTGTTTGCATTTCCCTAATGTCAGCTGCCAGCCATCAGAATTTTTTATGATGTGATCTGCTTGAGTAAAGGTACCTTCTATGTGGGCGGGTACCCACAGATCACTGTCACGTAATCTTCAAGTCATGAATCATTCTGTCACAGCCTCGGCCAGTTTCTACCATTCTTTTTAAAATGTAAATAGAAGTGGAGGATTTTATTGGGCTTCTCGGTGAATAAGACTCATGAAAAATCCGGTTGATACTATGTCATGGCATGAGCCACAGGAAGAGATAACTGCAGCTAGGTCAAGATCCCATCAGTAGGTGCTGATCCAAGAATACCTGCTTTTTGAAACTTAATGGCAAGAGAGGGAGAATGGATGAGTGGAACAGGAAGGAGACAAAAGTTTAACGTAAAGGGATCACAGAGAGAGGACAGAAGGAAAAATGAAAAGAAGCAACATGTATCTGAGGAAGGAACAATCTAAGGAGCTGACTTCATTAGTATTAAATTAATAAAGCCAATCTAAGGAAGTTGTATTTAAGGTAAAGGAAATGTTAGGATAGTTTGCGATTTCACGTGTGAAGTACTTTCTTATGGCCGAGGGCCATTATGTAGTTGGAGAACAGGGGTTGACTAAATGCTGTAGTACTATTTCAGTAATTTAGATCTTTATTTTTAGGGTTCAGTTATCCTGGAATGTGTTTTTCATCCTAATCAACCCAAAGCAAGACATTTCCTTGCTGGGGATAGATTAATGCTCCATCTTGTCCAGCATCTTGGCATGTCTGCCAAAAAAAATCAGAAAAGTCCTCCAAAATGAAAAATTTTCTCTTAATCCCATTAAATCAGATCTTGGACTCTGGCCTCTGCCTTGAAGCAGGAAGGTTTGTTACTGCGGGTAACAGGAGTTTTCTAGCCATGTCCACTGCCGAATGTCACTCTCCTTTCTGGTATGAAAATTCCATGCTCTGGAGACTTGCTTTAGGCATTAATGGGTAAGCTGTCAAGCCTCTAGTTTTACTGTGTTGCTTTTTTTGTAAAGGGAGCATGTGTAGTTTTGCACCTTCTGATCATGTGACTTCTCTAGCCTTGTTACTTGGCTCCACTCCTCCTGTGACCAGGAGAACCCAAGTAGCCTGTATTTCGTCATTTTCTTTTAGTTTCTGGACAGTGAAGAAGAAGTGGATGTTTACATTGATACAGATGAAGAGTTTTGTAACGGACGAGTCACTATCTTCAATGGCTCAGGACCACCCTATTTTCACAGCTATCTCTACATGAAGGGTAAGCGGCTTCAGCCAAAACCGTGGAAGGATGGAATCTAGAAAACCTGCTTTCCTCTTCTGTTTCTCCAGAATCGTCTTCATCTGCTCTTAGTTCTCAGTTTACTCTCTTTTTTTTTTTTTTTTTTTTTATTCTTTTAATTAAAACAAGCAAATAAAATTAAGAGCTAGGAGGTGGATGTCAGGGAATTAGACTGGATATCTTTGCCACTGGGACCTAATTGTGTCCACTTAGTATGGGCTTAAATGACTCATTCTGAGCTACAAACCTGAAGACAATACTAAAAAATTTGGAGTAGTGCATATATTTCTAGACTTTGTGTTTGTTTAGTAGTTTGTTCTGTTTTTTCTCAGTCCAAACTTAAGCATAATCTTGTTTCTCTCCCTCAGCTCCTTTGTTTCATGTAGGAGCTGAAGTGGCAACTCAGTGTCCAGGAAGCTGGATCACAATGGAAACACGGCCCTTGTTGCATGTCTGATGAAATCTTGCTCCCTCACTTTGCAGGAGGTCTCATGAACCCATGGAGGCGGCGCTGGTGTGTTTTGAAGAATGAGGCCTTCATGTGGTTCCGCACCAAGCAAGAGGCACTGAAGTCAGGCTGGCTCTATAAAAAAGGTGGAGGCATGTCAACACTTTCACGCCGCAACTGGAAACGCCGTTGGTTTGTGCTTCGAGAATCCAAGCTGATGTACTTTGAGAATGATAGTGAGGAAAAGCTGAAGGGGACAATTGATATCAGAAGGGCAAAGTGAGTGAAGAAATAAATCCTTTTGATCCCTAGTATTCACTCTCTAAATCAATAATAAAGTGCCCAGTGCTGCCAGTTCATCGGTCTATGTATCTTCCATAGGGCTAGGAAAATCAGAAACGTAAAGGAAGGAAAAGACAATTAGAGCTTCTAGTTTTACTCTGGAGGGAGGCTGGAAAAGGATTACAAGTTCTTTTTCCAGCCTTGCATTTCATAATCTGGCAGAAGCTCCTTCCAAGCCATGGCTGGAGCCAGACCAGGAGGGGCTAATTAAGTGCATACCCCATGCATGCTCCCCAGCCCTGACTCCATCTGTTTCCTGGCTTCTCCAGGCATTTCACAGAGGTGGTATGAAGCTCACAGCAGGATTTGAGTGTGGCAGCACGTACTATGCCTTTTCCTGAGCCCTGAATGCTCTTTTTGCTGCCATAGCCAATTCCTCAGCTCCTGCTGTAAGAAAGAGAGACTAGTCACCTGTTAGCATTATATGGGCCTGTAAAGTGTCAAAAAGAGTGGCACACCCCACTTTGTAAACAGCCCTCTCTATCAACCTCCCTGTTATCTCTTCTTCCATCTACTCTGCTGGTGACTTGAAGGAATCCATTTAACACTTTAAGCTTTGCTTTTGTAGTAGGTTAACTGTACAAACCTTTTTAAGGGGAGCCTAAAAGTCTTAATATGTATGAGAGGAATTTTGTATTTCTGTTGGAGGTACAAGCCATCTAAACCAGTGATTTCTCTTCTGTTTGGTGAATGGTACGATGTGAAAAAAAATTGGCCAGGTGGAATTTATGCTTGTGAAACATTTTCAGTTTTGGCTCTTTTGATTTGCTGTGTTCCAGGGAGATTGTGGATATTCATGAAAAGGAGAATGCCTTGGACGTTGTGACAGAAGACAGAGTTTATCACATCGTTGCAGAGTCACCTGAAGATGCCAGGTATAAGAGAGAGTTAGGTTTGTTCATTCGGTGCAGGTCTGGCCCAGCTACTCGTGGGAGAGCCTGGGAAACATAATCACTTCCTTTTTGCTGGAGAAAAGAGGGGATTCATTCCCAAGTGTCATTTTGCACTTACTGGGAGGTACCACGCCTACTTTGGGGACTCTCTGTTATGGCTACCGAGATGGTGGTTCAGCCTATTGGTCAGTCACAGGACTGCCACCTTCTTATGTGGCTGTGAGCATGCTGAATTCAAGGGTTACTTCAGGAGACACACAAAACCGTAATATAAACTGGAACGTCTAATAGCTGATTTATTTATTAAATGGAATCTTGAATCAAACAAAAAGTCTATTCATGTCGTCTGTAAATGATTGCAAGAGCAGCTGGGTTTTATCCAGGAGACAGAAAAAAGGCTGCAGCTTATCAGAGTCTGTAGTGTCATCTGATAAAATCTTCCCAGTGCAAAGCAAACAAATGACTCATGTCCTTCCTTCTTGGCGTCCTGGCCTGGCAGTGGGAATCAGTTGTTTAAGGGCAGGTTGGACAACCTGTTCTGGCTACGCAAAGCCAAGTTAAGAGGTTACTGTCCCTAGCTGCTCATGTCCTGCCACTTTTCCCACTCTTACCAAGACTTCTGCTCTCTCAGCCCAGCTAGTGTAACTGTTTCTCTGATCTACTTTGATCTGATTCTGTGAAGTCATAGGGTCTGTTATTTTACTTGTATGTAGAGAGAGGAAGGGGGAAAGTGTTTGGACACAAATAAATTAACAGAAATAAACTAAAGAACAGACCCATGAGCAAGAAACAGGCAAATTCAAGGGGCAGCAGCTGAAGAAACAATAGCTTCTTAGCCCACAACGTCCACAACTGGAGTAGTCATGCCCCAAGGTAACACTGCAGAGTTGCTAGGGCAAGTGTAAAACAAATGTGGCCTCTGTCAATGCCCTGTCAGTCTCTGTTCTGAAGGAGAAGAAAACACCAACACTTGCACTAGCAAAGGGCAAATTAGCAGATGTTGTAGACTATCCAATTTGAGAATCCTCCATGAAGTCTAGATGTTTGCGGATCTCACTGGAAGCTGCAGATAAGAATCCGCTTGTTCTGCAACAGAGATTAGCCTCCAGATATGTCTGTAATGAGAAGCCCTTTCACAGACAAATAACTCCAAATTAACTTATAATAAATCTCATGATTAATTGACAGCCATATGACTTTCACGTTTGTGAGCAGATCAGAGAGAGGCTAGTTAAGAAGGCTCCCAGGCATCTCTAGGACTCTAGTCCAGGAAGATTCCCAACTGACCCTGTCTTTACAACATCTATATGCTCTTCTCAGTCTGCTGACGTGTGCTGCCTGGTGAGGCCACTGCCTGCTTACAGTTCCTGGAATAGCAAGTAGAAAACTGTTTTTTGCGGGAGCAGCTGTCAGTGGGTTGCAGAACATGCGCAGAATTTTCATGGATAAACAAGGAGGAAGACATTAGGGTCAGGTATGATCAGCCCAAGAGGTATTTTGTAGCATAGTCCTCAGGAAATTGTGAATGAAGAAATATTCCCACAGGCAGCTTTCCAGGTTCCTTGATCATATTCTGGAGCTAGCTTCACTGCCCAAATCCTAACTTGGAGTCTGTTTCGATTGCCAGCGGTTGGTTTAATGTCCTGAGCCGAGTACACAGTGCTACAGCACAGCAGCTGAGGGAAATGCAAGATGAACAGGCCAATCCAAAGAATGCTGTGGTGAGTTACTGTGCAACCAGTCTGTGGGCATGCTGAGAACCCTCTGTGTTTAACTGTTTTGTGCATGTTTTTCCAGCACGTGCAGTGCTGTAGTTCATGAGCAGTGTAAGAAAGTTGGACAATTATTATAACGAAACAGCAAAGCTGATAGAAAAGAGGGTAAGTCGTGGGGAACGTGGTGGTTGTGGTGGGTGGCTCAGATTGATCACCAATAGCTCTCTTTGTGTGGAAGCGGAGGGCTGCTTTGTGCAGATAAAACGTCTTTGGATGGGATTATGGGACTAGTCTGGGTCACAGTTGCTCCAGAGAGAAGATATGCAGTTGGGAAGAGTTATGCTTTTATGTATTTTGCTAGTATTGAGATGATAGCAAAAAGTTATTTCAGACCTTCCTAATGCTTTCTGGAAATCTGTAGCTTTTTTTTTCTCCAGTGATGTGGAGCCCTTGTGCATCTTCTTAGGCTGTTTAGGGAGCAAAGATGACTCATTCGTGCCTTTCTCATATGTTCATTACTACTCAAGCTATTGGAATTCAGAAGAATGTTTTCAGTTCCAATTCTATTCACAAAGGAGCATGTCTGTAATTTAAGATGTAAGCAGTTCCTGTTATCTGTGTCTTTCTCGCTGTACAGGGAACCCTGGACGTGGGGCTGATTGACTCTGTCTGTGCCTCAGACAATCCTGATAGGTAGGTACAACAACTTGACCATCTCCTAGATCAGAAACTCTCTAACATATTTTTGTGAGTAGGCCCAGGTTTTCTTTGCGGTTTGCATTTGTTTAAACTCCTAAGAATTTATCTCCAAACAAATAAACATAACTGAAACTGAAGTCTTTAGCTTGTTTCAAGCTATGTCACTTCACAGGCATAAAGTTCACACGTGTATTTTCTTTGAGCAAAAGTTTCTCCTTTTCCTCTCAGAAGTGGAAACAGCGTAATATCAATGGCAAGAAATTACAGTCTTACCTATTAATACTGAACAAAAATTTCTAGCAAAAGCAGAACTTTGAGCTTTTCAACAGAATAATTTTGAGTTAAATTTAGGGGACAGAAACAGCATTGTGGAAGAGTAATGGATGAATTTAGACATTTGTACTCTTGAAATCTTTGCAACAGAGCACAGACCTTTAGTTCACAGACTGGTTAGTTTCAGAGAAGAGACTACGGGACATTTCATATCACTTTACGTTAACATTTAATTATTTCCTAGAGTGTTAACAGGTTCAGCCAGGGCAAAGATTCTTACTACAGTGCTGAAGTAAAATGTTAGCTATTAAGTTATTTACCTCTGTGATCTGATTTTTTTCTCACACAGGTTGCCAGGACTTCGGGTTACTAGTATAGAAAATGCACATCTCGGTAGCAAGCTTAAGATTTCATTGATCAAAATGTTTTAGCCAGTTCTCAGCCTGGGCTCCTCATAGTTAATCTGTATCCCAGTAAAAAACTAGGCACAAATAGTAAGCTGAACAGCCAAAATTTCACAGAATCACAGAATCACAGAATGGTTCGGGTTGGAAGGGACCTTAAAGATCATCCAGTTCCAACCCCCCTGCCCTGGGCAGGGACACCTCCCACTAGAGCAGGTTGCTTAAAGCCCCGTCCAGCCTGGCCTTGAACACTTCCAGGGATGGGGCATCCACAACTTCTCCGGGCAGCCTGTTGCAGTGTCTCACCACCCTCCCAGCAAAGAATTTCTTCCCGATATCCAATCTAAATTTGTTCCTGTGTCTGCTGAGGTACACTCTTCTGGAGTATAAGTGTTTGAATCAACATAAACAAATTTTGAGGAGAATGCTTCATTTTCAACTATGGTTTTTATGCAGCTTATTTTTAAGTTTATGCAATGGCCAGACAGTTGCTTGATTTGCACCTTTTACCTTTTGTTTCATACTTGCGTTTTACTTTTCAATTTCTTTGTTTTCTCCTAGAAATCTGTGTTTGCTTTCAAAGTTTTCTGAGTCTGTCCTCTTGGAACTCGTCATTTTTATTCTTCCATTTTCCCATAAAGCATCAGTTCTGTGCATAATTGCCAATATTCTTTTCGTGGTCCACATTTGTCTGTTGCAAGAGAAGGACAAAGTCATCCAAGAGGAACATAACAGTTTTTCCTCGGTTTTGTCAGGATCATCCTTTTTAAAACAAATCTCAAACCCACCTTAGCTGACTCTGCTGGGACCTACATTTGCTACCGCATCACTGGTTTTTAATAAGTACGAGGAGGAGGGCTGTACTAGCTCAGCCCAGTGGTACTAGCACTAACTCAGTCCAGTCAGAAAGTAGAACAAAGTCCTTTGCTTATGAACCCAGACGTTTTACAGCTAGTCATTAGCTATTTAATGTTTTCTAGTCTTTGGAAATAGCTTTTGAAAGATGTTTAATTCCATTTATCTGGTCTCGGCATTCATCAGTTTGCAGACTAGCTGCACAGTAGTTGCTCTTAAGTGTTTCTACACTTCTCTGTAGTTTGTATTCAGAGAATCTTTCTGCATTGTTTATGGGAAGGTAGAGGACATGGCTTTGGGTGTGCTGTGAGTTGAAATATTTGCACGGCTATGACCAGTTTTAATGCTTTTATTTTCTGGCAGACCAAATTCTTTTGTGATCATCACGGCAAACCGAGTGATTCACTGCAACAGCGACACCCCCGAGGAGATGCATCACTGGATCTCCCTGCTGCAGAAACCAAAAGGCGAATCTAAGGTTGATGGCCAGGAGTTCCTTGTGAGAGGTAAAAGGAAATGCATGCAATTACAACATGTGAAACTCATCTGCTGTTTATAATCTGAGGGGGAGGTTTGATTGTAGCTAATCCAATCTAGGGTTTAGCTGCTCCCCAAAACCTGGCATTCTCTGTCCCGCTCCACCTCCCTCCCTGCCTGCTGCTTGCCACGTCCTGTGTTGTGCTGGCACTGGCTTTTAACAAATTCCTTGTTAGGTGGATTCAGAAAGCTAAAGCTGGAAAAAAATAAGCCCTTCTTTATGCATTCAGTTTTCTGATGTTGGTTCTGTAGCCTATTTCAACACATCCAGCAAATGCCGTCAGGGAATAGGAGCATGGCTGCCGTTTAGGAGCAGCTGGTTTAGACTGACTATAACATGACACTGGAGCTTTTGTGCTCAGAAAGCTCTGTTCCTTCTGACACCTGTCATGTAGAGTGAGAGGGAGAGAGATCTTTGTCTGCTGTCCTCAGCTAAACAAACTAACCTGATTATGGTAGACATAGTGAGGTAAGAATAATTCTCTGAGGCTGAGCAAAAGGTTTAAATTGTATCTCTGTTGGATGATGGAGGAGCTGATGCATGAGTAGTGATCACACACATATTACAAAATATTCCCCCATTTGTCTCAAATATTTTTAAATTTCCCTAGTACTTTCAGCCTATCCCATGCTCTTAAATGTACGGAGGCGGTCCTGATCCAATCTGTGGAAAGCAAGTGCATGAGCAAATTGCCTTACCTCTTCCAGAAAGTGTCTATGAGGGAATAAAGGTCTGAGAGTGGTCATGGCAAGGCAGGAGGACGGGAAGAAAAGGGTCACCAAAAAGGGGCATAAGCATTCCCTCCTAATCTTAAACATTTCAAGGAGACTGAATGATATAAAGCAGGTTATGAGACAGCAGTTTGAGTGCCTTAAATTCAAAATACTTAATTGCAAGGCAACAGTTCCTTTTATCTCATATTGTTCATTAGTTAAAGAAAAAAAGGAATGCTCCTTTGCAAAGTCAATGTATGCTCTGCACTTCACAGTAAGATACGTGTGTGACAGTGGTGTAGCCACAAAGGCATGTGTTCAGGAAGGCCTGTCGCTTTATCTTTTCTTTATATGGAACTTCTGGGCTCATAGGTAGGGCCAGTAGGTCCCAGCATGAGCCTTTTCCAGAGAGGTGGAGTTCCGATCCCAGAGTTAGAGACCCACCAGGCAAGAGACAGGACTGCTGTAGTGGTGAAACCATTGACGTGTTTGTGTTCCTGTGCTAGGCTGGCTTCACAAAGAGGTTCAGAGCAGCAACAAAATGTCCTCTCTGAAGATGAAGAAACGCTGGTTTGTTCTGACAAACACTGCCCTCGATTACTACAAGTCATCTGAGCGCACAGCTGCCAAGCTTGGCACACTTGTGCTCAATAGCCTCTGCTCCGTAGTGCAGCCCGATGAGAAGGTCTTTAAAGACACAGGTAAGAAGAAGAAAGCAGTAATGAGTAGAATTGCCATGTGTGGAGTTGCCTGAAGAGGGGATGGTGCAGGAATGTAATGGTGTGTCATACTGAGGAGGTAGACTTGATGTTATGTGAGGCTCTGTGTCTGGCTGCGAACATCTTTCCCCACTGAAACTCTTAAGAGACTTGCAAAGGGCCAGAGAGTAAGGTGCAAGTGACAGAAAATCCCTCACACCTGACAGAGATACACACTGCTGATGTTTTTTCACTGAATAGTGTCACGGTCTAAGTGTTTCCCAGATAGGGAAAGGGGTATGAGTTCTTATAGTTGACACTGTAATTATCAGCCCATCTCTGTAAATAACTGTCATTTTGTGGCATGACCCACATTTGTCCCTGGGGTCAATGTTATTCTTTTAAATAAGAGCGATGGCATACGCTGTAAGTCTTTTCTGTAGCATCACTCAAGTTGTTAGAAACAAAAGATGACCAGGGCCTATGTTTGCTTTCTGTGCCGTTCTGGGAAGGCAGGATGTGGCATGATCCTGCATTGCTTGCCTTAGGAGTTTGGGAGGGAACTCAAGTTATGAGGCAAAGGGTGAATCCCCCTGGCAAAGAAGATGAAGACTTGAAATACTGGACATTTGAGTAGTGAAGTTACGTGTTTTATTTTTTTAAAAGGCTGAAAGCTGGAAGCATTTATTAAAGTGAGACGAGAGGAAATTTATTCTGTTCATTTGCAAGAAACCGTCAACTTTTTTTATCTCAACAGATGTGTAAGGCTGCCTTTAGCAGAGTGAATTGTCGTCACCCTGACCTGTTCTCTCAGTTTATGTCAAACACATTATTTTTAAAAGTTAGGAGAATTGATTTGCCAATCTGACCAAGTGCTGTGTTTAGAGTGGTCATTTTCTGAGAGTCAAATAGCACAGCGTTGGCGAACCCTGCCTGTGAAAGTGAGCTGCCTGGTTGGCACAGACGTATTCATGTTACACTACAAGACACTTGTGTCTTGGAAAGCTGTCTTTGTACCAAAACCTGGATTAGGACCTTCCTGCTGATAAATATGTTTTGGGAATGGGGGACATTAATGTCTACCTAGTCAATTTTAACCAGACACGCTCTACGTTGCTATCAAAGCAGCAACGGTTTTCCTCAGCCAAGTGCTACACACAACAAGAGAAGATAACATGGAAGCAAGTTTCACCTTCCAGCTTCTTTGTTTCTCCACAGGCTATTGGAACATCATTGTCCATGGGCGAAAGCACTCCTACAGACTGTACACGAAGCTGTTGAATGAAGCTATGCGCTGGGCCTCTGCCATTCAAGGGGTCATTGACAGCAAAGTTCCCATAGAAACACCTACACAGCAACTCATTCGTGACATCAGGGTAGGTGGCATCATGCTCATTCCCAAGTGAGTTGGGAGCAGCCAGATCACCACTGGCCTTGCCCAGTCATTGCTGAGAATGTGGCAACAAACGGGGTTGCTGTCTTAGGGGGAAAAAAAAAGAAAAGAAAAGAAGCCTAAAAGCCTGTGCAACTAAATAATCAATTCTTAGGTGAAATTTATTTTGAATTAGCATGTTAGTTGATCTGCATATGTCTAGGCTACCACTGCTATGCAATTACAAATTGCATGCAGGATTACAACATCAAGTATTTGCAAATCCTTGCTTCATCCTTTCCTCTCTTGGACATCCTCCGGACACAAATATAAAAATTTCCATTCCTACCAGCCGTATGACTTTGCTGTAACCTGAAGCCCTCTTCATACCTAAGGCTTGCTTGGTTAAATAGCAGAGTACAGAGTGGAAAGAAAATGCCCTTCAAAATAGCAGAAATTGTGCCACTGTAGCAGGAGTAATTTTTGAAAAGGCTTTGTTCCAGAAACTGTAGCAAATTAAATGTAGAATCATGTTAGAAGACACACCAAAGCATATTTCAGAAGAAAGGTATGTGTAAACATACACATTGTGATGAGCTGTAAACTAGATGCCATTAGACAGTAACTATTCAGGAAGAAAGAGCTGGGAGTGACTGTGGAGAATATTGGAAAACTTCAGCGCAGGGTTCAAGGAGAAACGGAACATTAAGTACTGTTAGGGAAGGAATGTATGACAAAATGTGGAAGAATTTGATGCCAGTGTGTATGATAGTGACAGGCCTAGATTTTGAACACCATGTGCATTTTGGTTGTCCGTTCTGTAAACACATGTAGTACAACCAGATAAATTCAGGGAGGACAGGCTCATGGTGGGTCTGTGGTCAGAAAGTCCATTAACCATTTGCTGTTGAAAGCTTGAAGTATATACCAGGGAGGAATCGTGCCGCACATGCCCGTCACATGCCTGTATTAGGTATCAGCCACAAGCCACATTTGAAGTCAAGATCCTGTGCTTGGTGACCTTTGGTATGACCCAGCAGGGCTATTCTTAATGTTTTATTTACAAAAATAACGTAGAGTAATTTTTATATGTGAATTATGCTTTGGTCACCTAGTCCCTCTATGGACCTCCAGAAACTTAGATAAACGTGGTTGAGCTTGAACCTAAATATATAAGGATATCCTGTGAAAGACTATCCCTACTTGAGGGGAATTCTTTTTCTTTTCTTTTTTTTTTTCCCCCCCCCAGGAAAACAGCACAAACTTTGAAGTAGTGGAACAGACATATAGGAGGAACCCAATCTTGCGATACACCCAGCACCCTTTGCATTCCCCATTGCTCCCACTACCGTATGGAGATGTTAGTGTCAGCTGTAAGTATTTTACCTGTGTGACAGAATCTGATCACATTTAGAGGATCAGTGTGGAGCCTGAGCACCACAAAAGTGGTCTGTATGCTCTCTCTATGCAGGTGAAGTCCAGCTGGGGCAGTGTAGCCCGCAGGGTTCAGAGAGAGGGAGCAGTCCATTTCTCTACCTGAAATGTATTCTGTTTTAGGAACACTCAATCTTAAAGTAAATGGGGGCAGATGATAGTTTATCATCCATGTGGGGGATGTGCGGCCTGTCATCCTTGAGCTGCAACTGGGTTGCATATGGCTCAGTGGAAATCCTACAACAGGATTGCATCACGCAACTGGCAGTGGGATGGTATTCATACAGAAGCTGCTGTAAAACCAGACTAAATTAATCCTTTCTTCAAACGCTTCAGGAACATGAAAGAGCTAGACTGTCTGATAGGCTACCAGAAAACCAAAGTGATTTGCTGATGATTCCAGACTGGCATACAAAAACTGAAAGCTGCTGCTGAAGACCTATATAAGAATCTCTAATGCAGAGTGACTGGGCCACAAAACCTTTTCAGAAATTAATTTCCATCTGGATATGCAAAGCAATGTATATGGGAAAAGCAGCAATGGGTCTGAGTGATCTAGTTCTGCTTAGGAAAGTGAACACAAATTTACATAGCTTTATGAAAATGGCAGGTCTTGTACTGAGCACAGAAACAAAACAGCTAATGCAAGGTTTTGAAAGCTTAGAAAAGGAAAAATAAAGTCTTTGTGTGGCTGTATTGATGTATCGTGCACCTGCACCTTGAATACAGGATACAGCTTGGTCTTCTGCATCTTAACAAAGACACAGGAGAAGTAAAAACCTACCCAAAGATGATCAAAGGCACAGAAAGAATTGCCTACAATTAAGAGACTAAATAGAGCAAGACTCTTCAGCCTCAAATAGAAGTTTTTAGGGCTTAGAGGACTATCATGGAGAAGGTGAAAGGGGGGTAACTGCACACTGTCTCTCATAACACAAGGACTAAATTAAGTGACAGGTTATAAGCCCAGAAAAAAAAAAATTCTGAAATACAGAAAAGTTACAGAGCAAGTACTTACACTGTGGAACTTACTGCTATAGGGATGTGAATTTGTATTGTACAATTAATGCATAGCCACTGGAGAAACAACGGCTGTATAGGAGATTCAAAAGGACCTATAGCCCCAGAGATGCGCAAGGGAGAATGCAAACCTGCAGCAGTACGGTACTATCACATACTTCTAAGCAAGACATTTAGGTGCTTAAAAGACATAACCAGTGTTGGTGTAGGCATTTTAAATCTATACTATAGGTAAAAGCTGCATCTGCAGTACAACGATTTGCCAAACTTCTGTGTTGGCTCAGGTGTCAAAGCTAACGTGGGCACAACAGAGCATTTTGGAAGTACGTAAGCCAGGCTTCAGTGTCTGCATCCAGGCACCTAAAGGCTTAACTGCATTAGTGACCCTCTGCTTTATAGCTGCTCTCGGCTGAGGAGATGACTTTCTGCCACCCCTTCACCTGTGTCTGCAGATGAGGCACCAAAAGCTGTCTCTTGGCACCTCATCTGCAGGCACTGAAGCCTGAACTAGATTTCAAAGCTAGTTTCCTTTAAAAACATTACTCTGCTTTTCTGCACATGAGATCCAAAAATGGATTTGCAGTGTTGACAAGTTAGATGTTAGCAAATACTAATTAAAACTGCATTTACACATTTAAAGGGGAAGCATTAATCAATTTTGAGTATAAATTTAAGTTCAGGAGATGAGTTAATGCTCAGGTTGCCGTTTTTCTGTGACAGACTAGTACAGTTGCTAGTAGCGTTGCTGGACTGGTAGAAAATGAGGGAGATGCTCACTTCTTGTCACCTTTGTGATCGTTCCCCAGTGCAACAAGAGAAGGGTTACAGCAGCTTACAGGATGAAGCAGTGAAGATCTTTAACTCCCTTCAGGAAATCGAGACAGTGTCTGACCCCATACCCATTATCCAAGGCATCCTGCAGACCTGCCATGATTTAAAGCCGCTCCGCGATGAAGTGTACTGTCAGCTCATCAAACAAACTAATCACATGCCGCATCCCAACAGTACTGGGAACCTGCACCACTGGCAGCTGATGTCATGTATGAGCTGCACCTTTCTGCCCAGTAGAGGGATCCTGCGCTACCTCAAGTTCCACCTTAGAAGGTACACGTCCTCTTCATTTGCAGCCTGTTTCCTTTCTCTCTCCTTATTGTCCACTGCCTGTTGTACTTAGCTTTGTCGCCCTCCTCCTGTGCAAACATCTTCCTGTGGTGTTGCAGCCTCCTACCTTTGTGCACAATTAAGAATTGTGCTAACAGCTGTTCTCTTGTATTCAAACTCCCCCCTTGCCACCCATCTGTTGTGTCAAAAGGATGTGGAAAGTAAGGCTACCCAAACAGAACACCGTGAGGCTGTGTTAAAAGCGTATTTACAGCTAATGACCTACTGCTTACTAATGTCCATATAAACGTTCTCAACCTGCAGGAAAGGTGAGGACTGTACTTTCATATACCGTGAAATAAGTACCACCTTGCAGCTGCCACAGGCAAAATGTGTACTGTGGAGCGGTAGATATATTGTAAATCCAATTTATAATTTTTCAGTATTTGTTTAACTAGGCACGTAATCATTACATTTTGTATTTCTGATCTGCTTTAACCTCTGATTTTTATGAGTTCAGTCATTTACATTTCTTCCCAATTCACGTTCAGCATCTAATGCAGCTTTCCAAAGCAGTCTGCATTGGGGCTGAGCTGCAGCCATGTAGCCGCGCTCCATTCACGAATGATGAGAAAGATGGATAAAATCTATTTGATTCCTTCCAAGCTAGGAAAGAGTGCGGTGAAATTTGCGCCAATACACCAAATATCTACATCCAGGGCCTCGTTCTAAGAGACGCTGAGGAATACTCCATGTTGCCATTTCATGTTTTTATCACTGGAGTTGCAGATAACGTTGTACTTAGAACTGCTGCCCTTGGCGGGAAGAGAACGGTGTATAAGCATCTACTTTCTACCTTCTTGATTCTGGAAAATACTGTAAAAGTGGCTCAGGCATGACCAGCAACTTAAAAAACCAATTAAGACTAAATGAAAAAGGGCTACACTTGATTTCATAGTTTTAAATCTCAATTTTGTAAATTAAGATAGTTAATCCTGCTGTCTTCAGCTGGTACTACACTCCTGAAGGTTTGAACTGCTTATTTCATACGTTGCTGAGAAATGCCACTGAAGTGACTTTGGAATGACTGGTAAAAGCAGGTTGTATGGTTTAGAAAATAAGCAGGCTCATTCTTCAAGGTTGCTCTTGACATCACTGTCTCTACAGAACTCTTTATGTACAGTAGTCCAAGTTATATGGTAACGCACGTGCTTTCTGGTTCACTGTGTAATGGGGTGTTTTTGCTTCTCTTTACCATTAGGGTAAAAGACCTCTTTCCAGGCTCAGAAATAGACAGGTATGCACAATTCGTAAGTGATTCCCTGAAGAGGACAAAGACGAGGGAGTTTGTGCCCTCCCAGGAGGAAATACAGGCTCTTCTCACCCGTGAAGAAATGACCACAACAGTGTACTGCCATGGCGGTGGCTCCTGTAAAATAACCATCAATTCCCACACAAGCGCTGGGGAGGTAATACATTAGTAGCATTAATCGGGTGTAATCTCTGTGTCTGGGCACCAGGTCTGTTGAAGGGACTCCTTTTTCCCCATTCATCTCCAATTTATCTTTTTTTTTTTTTTTTAATGACAATTTTTTTGCTGTAACTGCAAAGTCTGTAGGGAAAGCTCAGCTTATTCTGCAGGTTCAGAATTATGCAGGGCCTGTGCCCAGGTTGTGGAATATCACTTAACAATTGTGTTGCACAATCTGAACTCTTTTGGTGTTCTGCCAACTGGAAAGGTAATAATTCCGAAGATTTGCTAAACACAGTTTTCTGGACAAGTTGAAGTTTCAGTTCATAACGTAATCCTTCTGGAAGGGATATTCTACCAGTAACTTAATCATTAGCAGGTCATAAGCAAGATTCCAGCTTATAGTAGGCACGTCTGTGAAAACATTAGTGCTAAACAGAGGTAAAAATAGTAGTAGAGTGGAATTGTTACCAGAGGAACCAAGAATATCATCATGACATCTAAATCCATTATGTGCCCGTATCTTGTGCAAAGTTCCAATTTCCCCATCTCCAAAAGGGCAGTGGAGACTGAAAAGGTTCAGAGAAGGAACAGAGAGGATGATCAAATAGAAGTAACGACTTCCTTGCAGGGGATGATTTTTTAGGGTTAGAATTCTTTAATCTGAAAATGAGATAACCAAGAGAGAAATGTGATGGAGGTCTATGAAATGACGAGTGTCCTGAACAGATACTGATTCTTCGTTGTGAAAGTGTGTGTGATCTCCTCTGTGATCTGTGCCTCCCTGATTTTGCAGGTGGTTGAAAAGCTGATCCGAGGTTTGGCGATGGAGGACAGCCGTAACATGTTTGCGCTCTTTGAACATAATCAGCAGGTGGACCGTGCTGTGGAGAGTCGGGTGATTGTGGCTGATATCTTGGCCAAGTTTGAGAGGTACAAGAATGTTTCATAAAATCTTTAACTCCTAGTTGGATGTGACACTGGGTTAAGTGATAGTACAGTCATGTAGTTTTATCCAAAGCGGCCACAGTGATTCATTCACTCTGGTTTGAACTTCCTTTTGGTAAGCTTCGAATGCTCTTTCTCACTGTGGAAAACCATGTTAACATCTATTTCGGTGACAAAGAAGCATTCTTTATCAGGCTTGTCAGGACAAAATTAGCAGTGCCTTTATCAAAGACTAACGGTTTACTAGCAGAGCTCAGGGGCGGTTTGCTTAAGTCTGATAGTGATCTTGTCAATTTACATCATGATAGCTGTATCAGAAGAGAGAGCAAGATTTGGGCACAGAAATGCAGCTCTAATTTCTAACCACTGTGGACTGTGGTCAGATATATAAAGAAAGCAATAAATTGTGAAAGAATCTGGCAGTGCTGTTGTCTATTTTATATCTGTTCTAAAGACAAGAATAAAATTGTTCCAAGTGGTGGCAAGGCTGATGCTTTTTAGAGTCACAAAGTTACATAGAAACATTATCTTGAAAATGGGGAATAGTTTGTGTCCTGCCCCCAACTCTTGCATTTATCTAGAACCACTAATTTTTTGGCCAAGAATATCTGATAAAAACTTTGGGTCCTTCTGAATCAAAATTTCCTGTGATTCAGAGGAAAAGATGGAATTCACCAGAAAGTCTGCTGCACTGAGATTGTCCTGGTAAAATAGGTAGTTCTGTATGCTCTCTGTTTCAGAAATCCAGGGGTACCTTCACATCATGAGTTGCACTGTGGACATCCCAGTACCGTGGTGCTTCTGCTTACTGCCTTTTCCCCCTCTCATTCTTTTTTCTATCTTGCAGACTTGCCGGCTCTGAAGAAGAAGAGGAGGAAGGACAGTGGCAGCTGTATTTTAAGCTTTATTGCTTCTTAGATATTGAGAATGTTCCCAAAGACGGGGTGGAGTTTGCCTTCATGTTTGAGCAGGTAAGCTTCCTCTGGGAGAATGATTTGGTTTCCAGGGTGGCAGAAGCACACAAGAGTATACAGAAAACTGGCGCTTACCTTTGCATTAGAAGTGGGAATGCTGGTTTGAACAAAAGAATTTAGTGTGTTGGATTTTTGCCTGGAATCTACCAAGCGGATACACTGCCAAGTTCTGTAGGGAATAGGAGTATTAGAACAAAAGCAACAAAAATAAACAAAGGCTTCAAAAAACTGGAAGACCAATGGTAATAAAATGCTTTAAAATTTATCTTTAATTTTAAAAGATATAGAAATTTGGATAATTATTCAAGAAGAATGATTAAAAGTAGCTGCTTGCAGAGCATAGTTGTAAAGAAAACTGGAAAATCTAGCTATCTGCTTATCAGCTTACAAGAACAGTGCATCCTTGAGGTGTTACAGGAATTGCTGAGGCAAACCTATCTTTTGGCCAGTTCCTTATTAACAGAGAGGCACTACAAGAGTACTGCAGAAAAAGAAACGAGAATGTAGTTCACAATATTTATCTGCTGAGTCATTTTTTTTTTTAAAGTCACTATAATCCATAGCACAATGATGCTGGTTAAGCCAGAGATCACACCGGTACGAAGTAACCTTGCAATTAGGGATGCAAAACTAAGCTGACTGGAGTACCCAGCTGCATGACCCGTCCCATCTTTCTTCCTTCTAATGCACACTTTGATCTTGCCTCAGAAAACCGTAGCTGTTGAAAATTAATTGATATGTGTTAAAGGGAGTCAGTGTCATGAAGATTGAAACTCATTGAGAGTCAAATGGACGTCACGTACATCACACAGACAATGGGTCCCTAAGAGGGCTTTCTTGAAATGAATATTGAGTATTCATGGATGACCATGAGCCAGCAACATGCCCTTGTGGCCAAAAAGGCCAATGGCATCCTGGGGTGCATTAAGAGTGTGGCAAGCAGATTGAGGAAGGTCATCCTCCCCCTCTACTCTGCCCTGGTGAGGCCGCACCTGGAGTACTGTGTCCAGTTCTGGGCGCCCCGGTTCAAGAAGGACAGGGAACTGCTGGAGAGTGGACAGCAAAGGGCTACAAAGATGATTAGGGGACTGGAACACCTCTCTTATGAGGAAAGGCTGAGGAACTTGGGTCTTTTCAGTCTGGAAAAAAGACAACTGAGGGGGGATCTTACCAATGCTTATAAATACTTAAAGGATGGGTGTCAGGAGGATGGGGCCAGGCTCTCTTCAGTGGTGCCCAGTGGTGGGACAAGGCACAAACTTGAACATAGGAAGTTCCATCTAAACACAAGGAAGAACTTTTTTACTTTGAGGGTGGTGGAGCACTGGAACAGGCTGCCCAGAGCGGTGGTGGAGTCTCCATCTCTGGAGACATTCAAAACCCGCCTAGACGCGTTCCTGTGCAACCTGCTCTAGGTGACCCTGCTCTCACAGGGGGTTTGGACTAGATGATCTCCAGAGGTCCCTTCCAACCCTATGATTCTGTGATTCTATATTGTTAACTACAGAATCTCTAGGAAACGGTCAGGAACAAGACATCATGGTACTCTAGAAACTCAATTGTACCAAACTCCCTGTTGACAAGGCTTTCAGTCTACACAGTTTTCACTAGCAGAGAGTGGTGAAAGAGGAGTAACAGTAGGAGAGTAGATGTTATCCAGACATTAGATGGATGCAGCAAAAAACCCCATAAATGTATTTCACAGAAAAACAGGCAAAGAGAAGCCAGAAGACTGGGGCAGAGATCGGGTGGAAGAGGAGGAGGCGGGAGGTGCTGGTGTGCAGTGGGACTGAGGTTGAGTCTTGAGTTTATTAGATCTAACTCACTTGTGTTTAATACCACACAGGACTTGTAGCTGGTACAACACAAAACAACTTGCTGCAATTCCAATCTCTCCCATTTGTTCTAGACCTAAAAAGTCCTTATTGTCAGGGGCCCCTCAGAGGACTCTGTCCTGTCCAGGCTTGCAGAAAGAGGTGTTTGCTATGCATGGACTAGTTACAGACTTTGACTTCTTTAATATGTCTACTCTGACTTCCTGAATTACGTCTTTCCTGCTGGGACTGCCTTTCCTTCTGGGATGGACAGATGCCATAGGAATCTGTACATGGACCCAGCTGTGAATAAAGTGTACTTATGCTTTCTAATGAGTTTGGGGGACTTTTTGTTTGTTTGTAGGCTCATGAAAGCCTCATAGATGGTCATTTTCCTGCACCAGAGGACACTCTGCAGCGCCTAGCAGCTCTACGGCTGCAGTATCTTCATGGAGATTATTCTAAAATAAGTTGGACCCTTGATGGAATCTACCCAGTTAACAGACTAAAATCCAAAATACTGCACTCAACAAAGAGCAGCGGCACTACAAGTCATACGCTGGAGAGGAGACGGACCAGCTTCCTCGAAGGGACGTTGAAACGTAGCTTCAAGACAGGCTCTGTAAAGAAGCAGAAGGTAGAAGAAGAGCAGATGATGGAGATGTGGGTAAAGGAAGAGCTTTCAGCTGCTCGGGCAAGCATAGCACAGAAATGGACCAAGCTGCAGGGACTCTCTCAGCATCAGGCCATGGTGAAATACATGTCCATTGTAAAGGAGTGGCCGGGTTATGGGTCAACCCTCTTTGATGTTGAGGTGAGTGATGTATAAACTCATGTAACTACTGGCAAGGAAAGGCATCGTTCTGGAGAACAGATACATCTGTGTGTGTTAACATGCTCGGCAGCAGAAGGGAATTTCAGGAAATGGCTGTGTTTTGCCTCAGTAAACTTAGGGTAAGCCTGCAGTACCATGTACCCAAAGCGGTGTGATGCACAGAGCAAGCAAGCTGGTGCATCCTGGTTAAAAAAGGGAGATGACAGATTCCTACTTCATTAGAAGAGCAGCAGAATTTGGGAAACTTTTCTGAGCTTTAGAACGTGACAGCTAGTGGAAGTGGAAGTAAAATGAAGCTCTGTTGTTCTTCCTGGCAAAACGGGCGCTGCTGTTCTGCAGTAGTACAACAGAACCTGCTCAGACGGGGTCACTTACTTACACCACTGTACTTGGCCTGAGAGAGTAGGAGTCCCCAGTTCCAGTTTTGTCAGTTTTGTTGCTGCCCAGGTGGATTACCACGGGCAGTTGCTTGCAGTCACTAAGTTATCTGTAAAATAGTAAGTGGAATACTGACTTCCTAAATCACTTCAAAACCTGATGAGAGCTGTCAGGTATTGCAATTATTTTTTACTGAACTAGCGTTTGACTCACAGCCGTGTCACTCAGAACCTTTGCAGCAGGCCTGCCTACAAGATTCCTCCTGCAGGCATCCTATTTTTTCTATTGGGATGAAGGGTTGAAATGTCCTACAGGAGCCAGAAATGGAGGGCTTTTCCTTGAATCAAAGAGGCTTTGATCCTCCCCTGCGTTTATGCAAAATTTCATGTTTCTCTTTCTGCAGTGCAAGGAGGGTGGATTTCCAAATGATCTTTGGCTTGGAGTCAGCACAGAGAATGTGTCTGTCTACAAACGAGGGGATCCTAAGCCGCTAGAAACTTTCCAGTATGAGCACATTGTTTTCTTCGGAGCACCACAGCCTAACACCTTCAAAATTACAGTGGATGAGAGAGAAATGTTCTTTGAAACATCCCAGGTATATGAAAGCACGAGACTTGTTGTATGTGCAGTTTTACTAGCACTTCAGTAAAGCTCTAATTTCCATGGACTAGACAAATTTATATGCGTGAATGCTTGCGAATGGACTGGACAGCCAAGGCAAAAGATGAAGGGAGCTAACGCCTAAGGTGGCACGGGACCTCTTCTTGAATACAGGGATAGACAGAAAAAAATGATGCTGGTTAGAAAGCGAAGGAGGTTGAATGGTCTTCCAATGCACTGTGAATTTCAAATTCTGGATGTTCATGAGCGTGCTCGTTTGTTTTCCTTCCCTTCCAGTGCATGAATGGGGAGTTCACAAACTCAAAAAATAAAGAAGTTTAGTAGCATTAAAGTTGCTTTTCTTTGAGCTACAAGTCTTTTAAATGTCACTACCACACAGCGCAAACTTGTCAGGCGTGTCGTTCCTTATGGTCACGTTCACATTTAGTATTACACACAAAATTTATAGTGCCATGACTTTGGACAAGGGGAATCTTTTTCTGCAAAATGTCTGCCGTGCCTCAATGAATTAGGTCTTTAGTGTGCTTATCCTTTGTTATTGTGTTCTCTCTCTAGGTGGGCGAGATAATAAAGATCATGAAAGCGTACATCAACATGATTGTGAAGAAACGCTGCAGCGTCAAATCAGCCACCAGTGTGGACAGTCACGCTAGCATCTGGACTAGGTGATAGGAATGAACTGCCACGAGAGAGAGGCCGTAGTTTAATGATCGGTGTTTGCAACTTGCCAGCACAAGTGTAGCAAAGATGTTTTTTAAGATCTCCACTTGACTGACTACTGTATTAAAAAACTGAAGTGACATTTACAGTACCATAGGATTTGCACCTCTGCCCAAAGACATTAAACAGTAAGAACTGTTGTTAGACAGCAATGACTCAAAACTTGTTTTCCCTTTGCTTGTTTGATGAACGATGTACCTTCAAGAAGCAAAGTCAGAAGCATCCTCCTCCTCCTGCCTGTCTTCTCTGCTGCTTTCACCGTTACCTGTCGTACTGGCAGGAAAATTCACAAGAATCGTTTCTGCACTACAGGAGGCAGACTTAAGCTTCCTTATGAATTTCCAACAGGCAGACATCTGGGATTGTGGGATTGTAGCAAGGTCTGCTAAAAGGATACTCGGTTTTTATTTATTTTGCGAGCAACTCTAAAGTCACTGTGGGTTTTTCTTCAGGATATACTGATGATCTGATCTGGTCTTAAAAGAAAATGCCTTTGTGTCATTGAAGCCAAGTGGTCCAACTAAGAGGTCAAACCCTACATGGGAGAGCATTAAACAAACAAACAAATAAAAACACCCAAGGTGATTCTTTACCTTCCAATAGAAGTCCACAGGTACATGACTAAAAGCGGCACTTTAACTTAAAATTACAGATACTCCAACATAGGAGAAAATCTTTGGGAGCAGCATCACTGAAATAGGTCAGCAGGTGCCAGTCTGGGTACGTTCCAAGCAGCACCTATTGCCTGAAAATTAATGACTGTCTTTCCCCTGTACAGCCCAGGGGGGAGAGTGATTTAGTTGTGTTTCCAGAAGAGCTGTTCTTCACAAACTCCGGGTTTTAGATGGAGGTCAGGGGGTTTTATGGTGAGCAGCCTACCCGCCTTAAGATCCTTCTTTCTCTGTACTGGATTTTAGGAGGACTTGCATCCCTGACCTTTAGTTTTAAGTGAACGGTTTCCTACGGAGTGCATAGGTGCCCAGACAAATGGCTAGAGGCAAGAATTTCACTTCCTCTGTACTCCTGTAAGTAGATACCAAACCCTTCATCCTCCTCCAAATTCTAATTTGAGCTGCTCCCATCACTGAATCCCCAAATCCCCTTCCAGTCTCTTCCAGGTCCCTAGCCATCAACAAAACTTGGAAACAATGCTATTTTGCCAAAACAACTGCTTCTGGGAGGTTTTTATAGCGACTTGCAATTTGAAGAAGCAGAATTTTTTTTTCTTCTCAGTGAAGGATCACAGTCATCTTCAGTCTCTTGACTTCAGAAACCTGATTTCGTTGTTTAAAACAATTACTCCACATCAGTCACATCATAAATTGGCTGCATTAACAATCAAGAACCCCAGTGGCTGGCCAATTCCTATGACCCCTGTCTAGTCTTGGGATCTCAGAATGCAAAGGCACGGTCAGTTTTGTAATGAAATTGAAGAGCTGTATCTAATGTGGGCCTCGCTGCATGTTTGTTTAAAATCAGGTGTCTCCATTTCTGAAGAAGCGGCAGCTAAGGCCTGTGAGCGATGAAATAGAAATTTCATAGAAAAGAAAACTAGGAGTCAGTATGCAACGGGTTCTGTTGCGATTGACCGTCAAGTTGTGCCATGTCACCAATACTGTGTCGCAGAACACTGTAGGTTTGAGGTTGACAGTACAAGAAAAAAACACTGTACATAATCCCTGCTTTTCTCTCGTTTCCACTACGCTGCAGCATGTGCAAACGCTGTGTCCACCTGCCACACCACCAGCCGAAGAGGGCAGCCACTACTGCGTGTCGTACGTTCAGCTGGAGTTTTGCCTTAAATAGCTTTACTGAAGGATCCTACAAACATCCCCTTTTTGTCACAAAGAATAAAAAGATGAGCAGGTCACAAGTGAGAGAGAACAGGAATGCAGAGGCAAGCTGAGCAGTAACACTTTGTATCGGTCCGTACGCTGACTAGATCTTTATGTATCCGAATAGCCTTGGTTATCCCTGTCCTAATTCTACACTGTCTCTGCGTTCTGGCTCTTGGGTTGCTGCAGGCAGCTTGAACCCAACTGGGAAGGTAACTCCCACTACTATTTGTTGTAATTTTGCTCATTTCTATTACAGAATTCCTTCTGCTGTCTTTTTTAATTTGTAACTGGCTTTACAAGATGAAAGTTTAATAAATTATTGGATTGCACAGGCTGTATTCACTCACAGACGTTGTGTGCTCATGTTAAGGTGTTTACTCAGAGATCTACTGCTCAGAACTTGTAAGTGAAAAGTTGGCATCATCAGCCGGAGACAACGGCCCTGCCTCTCAGAAGCAAATTTTTGCCTTTGTGGCAGATTATAGAAAAGAGTTTGCAGCTACAATGGGGAAGGTTTGTTTGCAGCTCCTGCCGCTCACACTGGGGCTGGGTCGCACCTTTGGTCAGTGGGAGATGTCCCGTGCGAGCCCAAGGGACGGGTTCGCAGGTGGTTACTGTGGTGAAAGCAGAGCGATGCATGACTCATCTCCAAAGTCCCACGCTGCAGGATCAGCTCCACCCCTTCTCGTCGGCACCTCCAAAGTCACTAATAACAGCAAATCACGGGCAGCTCCAAGGAGCTGCCAGCAGCGCTTCTCTGACTGCGGCACGACCCAGGCACGGTGCTCGCCTAAGAGCGTGTGTCACCAAAGTGGTAAATCTGGACCGGGGGCAGCTGAGCTGTTGGCAGCACAGACAGACTGTCCTCAAGCAGACAAAAGTGCCCTCAGCCCACGCAGAGGTATGGAAGCCAAGCAGTGGCGTGTAATCCCCATCAATGTGCTCTCACACATCCCTTGGTTGCATGCTCTGAGAGGCGTGGGACTCTGCAGATGGGTCTGTGCAATTTAATCTCCAGCTGTTCACAGATTATTAGTTTCTTATCACCTTGCATAGTCTTGCCGGGTCTTTATTTGAGGCTGGAACTGCCTCTGCTGACATCAGCGGTTGCTTTTCTTTCCTCAGCTGTTGTGTTCCTTTCTGTGCGCTTCCCAAACCGGGCCGTCTCTGCCCCGCTTCTGCTGAGGCAGCCTGAAGTCACACGCAGGGGTGACTTCTTGGGCTGGAGGAGGGTGTCAAAACCAAACGCCCTGTCAGCGTGACGTGCAGTCCCTTCTGGCCTCCACCCCAGTATTTCTCCAGTAGTTCATTCAAGTTTGTATGTTCTAACATTTCTTTTATATGAAGCATTTTCATGCCCACAGGTGTTAGAGTTAGGCTCTGGGGTACAATTGATAATCAGCACCTACACAGTAAACATAAACTAGTTCACATGTAAAATCACAGCCCCTGCTAAGTTTTATCACAAGCAGCTGTATCTAATTATTAAACCAGTTTGACTGTAATATTCAGCTGTTTATTTACACCTTGATCCAAAACACGCAGCCTTCCCTTACGTAGGCTGTGTGTTGTGCATTGACTTAAAGCTGCCATGCTCCCCTGGGACATTCAAGCAAATCCCCCTCCTGCGAATTCCAGCCTCTGCTCTAAAATATAAATCTGTGGATTGCAAATTTGCTAAGCTCTGGCCTGCATTTCACACCGGAGATGTCTAACGCTGCAGTCGGCTGTGCACTTTGGCCCCAAGCCACTGTCAACAGAGAGGTGGTTGCTGAGAACTCAATTGCAAGTAAAATTCACTTATCTCTGCCCGCCTGTTCGAGTGCTGCTCTTCAAGCAGGGCTGCACGCTGGGCAGCCCTCAGAACCGCAGCGGGGAAGGCTCTGTCTCACCCCATGCCCAGGCTCCGCACCGGGGTTTCGCTCTAGATGCCACCAAGAGCAAATGCGGTATTTTGGATGGTTCTGGTTCTCGTCAGCGCCACCACTGGCTGCCCTGGGGCTGGGCCGACCCAGCCAGCTGCAGGGCACATCTGGCTGGGAGGGAGCCCGGCTCCAACCCCTCCCAATGCTGCACCTGGGGACACGTCTGTGGCCACCTGCAGCTCACAGAGCCCTGGGCCTTCCCTGAAATGCTATGATGGCTCAGGATTACTGTCCCAAACACGTGTCTTTCCTGTAAAACCAAGCACCAGTCAGTCCCATGCAATACCGGATCGAAAAGTGACAGCCTGTCCGTATAAACTCAGCTGGTTCTGTGCTGGGTTAGGCACTGGCACAGTTAGTGCAATGGAGCGGTGTGCCCACAGGAGCAGCTGACCTGTCTGGCTTCTTTCTCCTGCTGCAGCCCCAAGCTGAGAAAGTGAGAGGAACCTCAGCTGTCGCCGGTTGTGCCTCGTCAGGGTGTGCCCATGGGCACAGCAGTATTTAAACCAGGAGCCTTCTTCTCACAGCTCTCCCGGGGTGTCTGCGTCTTAGCTGGTTGTTCTCTCTGAGCTCCAGGGCTTGGAAGCAGAGCTGCTCCTACAAGGTGAGACTGGTGTGAGGTATGACAGGGATGAGTCTTCATGGTAGGAGAAGCCCTAGTTGCAGAGCGAGGGGTGGCTGGAGGGAGTCCCTGGGGGGGCTGGAAGAGGAGTGGTTGGAGTGTTGGCTCTTGCCCACAGCAAACTCCCCTGTGTTGTGTTGCGAGTGCTTGGACCTGGATGGAGACAGCTGCTCTCTCCCTGGCTGCTGAAGATTTACTGCTCGCTGAGGAGGGAACAGACCCACCCCTGCCAAGGCTGAGGTGTCCTGCTGCTACGGAACCCTCTAGCTGCCCGTCCTGGCTGTTCCAGCCTTTTCCCAGCCCCCTGTGCTGGTGCAGCGGGGCCGGCGGTGGTGCTGGGCTGGCTGCTGGTCTTTAGGAAGTGGTGCTTTCTGGTCTCCTTGCCAAGCAGTTCACCTGGTCATCTCTTGTGTCTGAGGTGGCACTTTTGTCATCTGGTGGCTTATTCATCGCTGCTGTGAAGCTGGAACGAGAGAAGAGGCGCAAAGCAGAACGGTGGCTGCAAGAGAAAACACAAGATGGAAGTGTCAGGAACCCAGCCCTTGCCCTCCAAGTAGCTCAGGAGCCAAGCCCCGGGTGAATGTGCCCTCGCATTATCACCAGACACGTAGAATTCATACTCTCACTTGACACAAGATGCTTTTTAAATACCCAGATCATGTTTATGAAAACAGACATTTCAAGGAAACAGAAAGCGGTTCGGTTGCTAATGGGGATGACATTCAGTCATGCGTATTTGTGAAATCATCTCAACCAACTACTTTCTAAGTTTGATTTGAATATGCGTACAAGGCTTGCTAGTTTTAACAGATCTAAGCACCACGGTTTTGTATAATTATCTGTTCTGTATCCTCTGTTAAAGAGGAACTGTGACACATGACATTTGGAAAGATAAGTTGAATAGAAAGGAGCAGAACGCTCACTACCCACATGAGTGTCCTGAGACACCGCCTGCAGAGAACGATCTTTGTTCTCATTTGTTCTAACAAAAAAAAAAAAAAAAAGGCACCCATAAAGGGCCAGTATAACGAAGCAAGCACATTCTGCAGTAAGTATTCCGTGTCACTGAAATTCCACTTTCTTAAAAGTCACCTTGGAGTAAATTATTCTATTTATGCTGAAAAGGAGCAAAGCTCACAAACAACTGTTGTTCTGTTTAGAATTATAGTCCCTTCTGCATTCGGATGGCAATCCAGAAGGACTTACGGTCTGTGTTGCATTACTGTGCAATCACAATAAAAACCTCAGCTGGTATCCTCCCCCACCCCCTCAAACCTCTTAAAAATCTTAGTTGCTACCAGCAGATAACACAACAGAGTGCACAGGAGTTCTCAATGTGAAAATATCATAAAGGAATGAAACCAAGATAACAGCGTTTTATCCTGGCACTTATGCTACGTGTTGTTTGCAAGTTAATTTGCTACCAACAGAAAATTACCTTTTCTAGTGCTTTGTCAGCTCTCATCTTAAAACTTGTCAGAAGTAAATGGGAAAGGTCCATCAGAGTGACAACTGGGTTTTTCTCTCTGGTAGCTAACATCCTGTTTTTCCTCATCTTACTACTTTAATATTGCTCATAGTTCTCGCTTTAAATCTGTGCAAAGTCTGCTTAATTTGGTCTGTGAGAACTTGATGTGCTTCTTGACAACAGAATGAATCCAACTAACTGTTATGAAGCTGGGTGTTACATCCCCCGCTGTGCTCCGTACACACAGCGACAGCGCAAAGGGTACGAATGCCGATTCTGACTTGTAGCAACAAAAACGGTGATGTTTGGTGTTTTGCTAATTTGCAACCATACCAAAAAAAGAGATCACTGATGGGACGTGCAATTTAATTCCTCCTTTCAGAAATGTTTAGATGTGTAACATATGGCCAGCGCAATGAGCAGATGGTGCATTTGGTT
>VXBH01002514.1:7443-41306 GCA_013400035.1 Rynchops niger | reverse complement strand
GTTTTTTTTTTTTTTTTTTTTTTTTTTTTCTTTCTTCTTTTCAAATAATGGATTGATTACAAGTTGTAATGTGATAACAAGACTAAACATACTCAGTTTCTGGCAGACTTTCTTAGCATCTTCCACGTTATATACTGAGAAATTGTAGAACGCCATGTCAAATGCGTAACAGTGATCCTTATACTGTATCCATTGTAGGGCACCGCTAGTTTGTGGGCACCCTGGAGCTCTGCTCACTTGCTTTGGCTGTAATTGTCTCTCTGCAAAGAAAAAAAATAAATTGATGTCATTTCTGCCGCAGCAGTTTGTACATAGTCTCTTTGTAGTAACAGGACAGTAAGTATTAACTTACTGACTACTTCTCCTCCCAACAACCATGATTCAATTCCTTCTTCATGTGTCAGATGAATTTATTTGAAGGCGAGCATAAAGACAAGTCACAAAGGCTTGGGAGCCATTTTTTCTTGCCTTTTAGCGGGTTTTGAAGTTTGGTGCACATGTTTGGTAAGGATTTCTATTCAGAAAGGATGCATATAGTTTGCTATTCGTATCACAGGTGAGCAAAAAGTGACCAGGATTGGTTCATATTTTCACTACTGGAATGGAGAGAATTAATCTCCCTTAAGTACTAAAAAGCGGTTTATTGTTCCTGGCAGACAACTCTTCTTAAAGAGGGAGTCGTGTAGTATTTCAGCCTTCACTTCTAGTTCTAAATGCAACATATAGAGACAAAATACAAAAAATATTAAAAATAACACTTACTGTTTGGAGTGCTATAGCAAATGGCACCTTCAGCAACATTTGTACATTTTGTACGGTTCCAAGATCCTTTAGTATCCAACAGAACACAGTTCTCAGTAGTATTTGAGTTCTCTAATTCCCAAGGATAATAGTCAAAGTCGCTTCCATCTGACCATTCAAAATTAGCTTTACTTCCCTAATTAAAGAAAAACCCCCCATATAGTTGCGGTTTAAATCTTGTCAGTCATTAGTAAGTCATGTAACAACATTTATCTCTTGTAGAGTGATAAATTAAAATGCAGGTGGCCTCATTTTCTAAATCCATACTAAATAAATGTACAACATAGTGTGCATTTTCCAATCACGTCCAATCAATTCTTAACATAGAAATTCTGCTTATTTGTGGGAACTGAGGAAGTGGTGCAGCGTGTCTGTAAACGTGCAATGTGCCTTGTTTTATTCTACGGGGAACATCTCTCTCAACTTCATCCTGCTGTTTCATTTAAGCAGTCTGTCTTCCTTGCTAGGAACGTTATTAGATACGTTGCAAACTGCTAAACTGTCGAGACGGCCTCGCTGAGTAAAGCTGCTCGGGAACAGTTTGCTGTGCTAGCTCCTACTTCAGAGTCACTGCCGGAAACTCAAGAGAATGAAAGGTCAAGTTGAGAGAAGCGGAGGGACCCATTCAGACCAAAGGACGGGCAGAGGTAGCAAAGGTACGCGTAGAAATCACACAGCGGGATATTTTTGCCATTTAACTGCCACGGCCAGGCCTGGGGAGCAGGGTTGGGGCCACAAGCTTTCAGCTCCAAGGTTAAGCACACAGCGGAGGAGGAAGATCTGCAGCTGCCTCCGGCTACGCCTCCTGGGAGAAGGGACACGTAACTTGCTAGAGAGCCAGTTCCTGAACCGCCCTGGAGAGCCAGTCCTGAGCCGGACTCAACAGGCTCCATACAGCCTTGTCTGACTTACTTGCTAATGGAATCCGATCCTACAGAGGACCGTAAGTCTTGAGCCCCCAAAGGTACTGTTGCAAACTGCACTTCCTTGTGCCACCAGGCATGATGTGAGACCTTTACATTATTTTAAAATTCCAAGGATTTGGAAAAATATCTCAGTGTGGCCACATACGCTAAAATGTAATATTCTTTAACGCGTTACATGGGGTTGAAAAAGTAGGTAATTTAGTACATGGAACAGAAGTTACGAGAAACTGGAAAAAAGCATCAGAAAATATTTCCTGTCCTGTGCGGAAAATTATTTACAAGCTCTGTTACCGAGGTTACCAACAGTATATACTTACATCATGAATTGACAGCCCAAGCCACAGAGGATAGCCATCCTGCTTGACAATGTCTTCTAGAAATAACTGTTGTGATTCGCTGTGTACACTTGCTAAATCGCTCCTATTGTGTTTGCATTCTCTCAACGCCTCATACCATGTTAGCTTTTTCTGAAGGATCCTGTATGTCCTGTTTCCATGTGGAATAGACTCAGGCAATGGAGGCTTGTGCTGCTGGGGTCCTAATTTCAAAGAATAAGACGAGAAGAAGTTCTGTGCAATTCATTCATGTTACTAGGAACATACAGAAAGCATTAAAATGCACCAACGTCAACGCAAGTCAAGCATTCAAGTGTTTGGTACAAGGAAGCAAGTTATCTTTTGCTACTTAGAACGCAGAGAGCAGTTGATGGAGGAGAACAGCAAAGATATTCCTCCTGATGAGAGCGTTCCAGCAGCGATGCACAGACTGACCATATAAACCCAGAAGCCCACCCCTGCCCTGCCCTGCGTTTCATGGGGAGCAAAACTAAAGCCTTAGATAGCAGGTACTGCAGAACCAGGACTTAAATTATGGCCCTCATCCAATACTACACAAAGTCTTCTCCACTACTCACCCCTTTCGATTTTGCAGGCAAGAATGCTGTACACATTATAGTGATGAGCATGCCAACTTTGAGAATAATTATAAATATCCCAAAACCCATCAAGATTTACACCAGCAAAAAAGCTGTTCTTTTTTATGTCCGGCCTTCCCAGCCTCCAGTTATTGTAAGTCAGATGAGTTTCATCATACCACTTGAGGACTTTATCTGTGGAAAACATTACATGTTTATGAAAACATTGGCATTATGTGTACAAATACCACTTCACTTTGAATATATTAATGACATTAACAGATATTCACTTTAGAAAAAATGCAGCGATACTCTTAAGTTACTGTAAATCAGTTCCATATACAATGTTATATACGTTAGCATTACTCATTCAGGCCCTTTTAAGTCCCACTTTCCCCCAAAATCAAACCTAGACTAAACAGAACCTACTGGATCTAATTATCACTCAAACAGAAAGCATGTCCAGTTTTTTTTCTGCTAGAAGATAAATACAAACGTAAAGCATTATTACAGGTTTGCTTTCAGTTAGGCTTTAGTTGTATACTGAAACATGCAAGGAACGTACACTTAAAATGCTGCAAACTTTGCCTCCAATTCAGTTATTAAGAAAAAAAAAAAAAAACCTTAAATCTTACCATTGTCATCATAAATCACCCCCAGCCAGACCCACATAGCCAGACCGCTGAATGAACGAAGCTGCTCAGTAACAAAGTTATTCTCTTCTTCATCTCGAACACTCAGAACAAATGCTTCTGGGTCTGTTGCAAATTTTTTAAAATTACTTGGTTATGTATTCACCTTTCAGTTATAGAATAAATCAAATCTTTTTTTTGCTATTGTTGTTAATGATTATTACAGATAGGTCAAGAATGTGCAAAGGCTAGACCTTTATAACGTAATAACAAAACGAATAGTGCGAAAACAATTTTCAAAGGTATTATCAACAGTGCTTCCCTGGTCTTGTGGATAAACGAAAGACATTAGCTCCAGAAATATTTTTGGGTTCTACTATCACTTCAAGTTCTATGTAGTAAAAATTCTCTGCATAGAACACAAAAATATCAGCAATCTTCCCTGATTTTCTTGAACTGCCTAGTAGAGAAACAGTATTAAGAAAAAGACTGACTTGAAATCAGTTCATGAAAAATAAAAACAGCTTCTGGAAAGATGCATGTCTGAAGTGGCATGAGCAATGGTTTAATATGAGGGAAGCTGCTCCTAAGCTTACTCTTTGTTCAGGATGGAGAGGAAAAGTGCTTTTCTGAATTNATGTTGCCAAGGGGATAACAGCTACCCAGCCTATTTAAAATTAAAAGAGGAAAAACACACAAACACAACTTTCCAATTTTTCAGAGACCTGAGAACTCCTAGCCATCTCTCTCTCTATTTCTCCTACCCATAGCTCTGGCGATTTTTATGAGAGTAGGGCAAGGGCAAACGTCACTAGGCAGCGCAACGCTAACGCACGTTTCCAAATGCTACAACCTTTCTCAACGCTCGCTTTGCTGTCATTGCAAGACAGTGACTCAGATCTAAAACTCATCTCCCTCAAGCTGATATAAGTCCATAAATACCTGTAATATGACAAAGTACTTACTCATTTTCTTGCATAAATGATGAGCTTCTTGAGACTTCAGTTCTCTCCATCTATTTTTTGTTATCATAAAAGTGTAACAATTGTTCCTAAATGATACCCAGGGCGTATTTTTAATCTTATGTGGGCACTTCACTTGTGTAACTTGTTCTTTTTCAGTCTTCTCTAAAGAAGGGAAAGATGACATCCAGGACACGATTTAATAACAATGCTTAACCTTACACACCACAAAACTCTTTCAGGTAGCATTTAGAAACATGCAAGACAAATTAAGCGCCATCCTCTAAGTGCGTAACACATTGCTGCTTTCAGTTTCCTCATAATGGTGATTTTTTTTTTTTAAGTACAAAACCAGCAGTAAGCATTATCAAAGAATACAGATACTTACAACTTTTCGGAATGAGTATGTTATACAGGTTTAAGAATAAAATCCTTGCATAAAAGTGCTAATGTGGACCAATAAATACATTGGTCTTATTGCCTATTGTAGGAAGTCAGATCACCATTAACAAATTACCTACTTCGTAGCTGGCAACACTTCTCACTTCTGTGGCTTTATGTAATACTTGGGAAGCAAGAAGGACTCTTCCTGCAGTTGCTCAGAGTGCAAGCACAAAATCCTTAAGGATGTTGTAACGCCAAGTGCACCCTTTACTGTGACTCAGTATGTACAACAATGGCTTAACTGCGTCCTCTCACAGAAAAAAGAAAAAAACCAACCAAAACCCAAACAAATTATAATGGTCTCACAGGGAAGAAATCTGTGATGATCTCTCAGAAAGATCTTGTTTATTTTTCAGAAGGGGGCCGTGCTATGTATGTATCCCCCTCAAAAGAAGATGTCCTGCTACATCCCTACCTGACTTGCTATAATTGGTATATAGTTAGAAGGGTTTTGTGAACTGCAGGTGACTCCAATTTACACCTCTCAGTTCAGTGTCTACCTGCTCTCCTTCTTCTCCAGGCAGTCATGTACCTCGATCCCCGTATAGACTTCCATGTCTGAAGGGATTTCAGGAGGTCCCGATATTAAGATGTAAATAGCAGAGACACACCTGAATCCTGTTCCACATGCAAGTGGGAGAGATTAGTATGCAACGATCTTAGAGAAACAGGTAGAATCAGTTGACAATATAAAGGGTACCGTCTGGCCCAAAGCACCCATGCCAAATTAATTTCTAAGGAACACGTGGATTAAGACCGAACAGGTGCATGCCCCGCCATTTGAAGTTTGTTTCTTTTTTTTTTCCTGGCATGCAAACCAGCCTGTCCGAGGAAAAGTAAGTTAAAAAAAAAATTGTAATTTTGAAGTTACAATCTGCAATTAGCAAACATGCTTCATAATAAAACAATGTTCAGCTTTTGTATGTAATATGCTAGGATACATACTTTCTGATGCGTAGCAAATAGCACCTCGATTTTCAGAGGAACAGTCAGAAGTTTTCCAGAAGCCATCAGTATCCAAAAACACACATTCTTCGCTTGTTTCTTCATCATCATCAGACCAGCGGCTAAAACTAACATGTTTCCCATCCAGCCAGCCATAATGTTTTCCACCCTACCATTGTGTAAGTAAGAGGGATGAGCTTACATAGTAAAAAATATTAGGTACAGAAAATGACACGGTAATATATTTACATTGCCTACGCATTTAGAGTGTCTCTGGTGAGGACCATAAGTGTTTCATTGCCCTCGCGTTCTGATCTACCCCTCACAACAAAACAAGCTTCGTTAAGTTTTGCAGTTGCGAAAATATGATTTAGCTGAAGCGGATGGCAGATTATCCAATGTTAATATTTAACTATTATGCTTATGGAGGAAGGCCTGGCAATGAGGTGCCTGCATTACATCATTTTCGTCTGCAAATCAATGGTGGATATAATTATCTGGCCCTGGAAAACTGATACTATCTGAAAATAAGGCCCAGTCTCAGTTACTCCACGCTGAGTTGAAAATAATCTATTAAATACTTAACTGATTTAATAAATCAGACATGTTCCTGCCCTGGAGGATGCAGGGCGAATAAGAAAAACCCTACATACAACAAGCACACCATCCTTTAAGAATCTTATATTTAAATGTTTTCTTCAGGAAATCCCCCTGACGCTTTTTAATTTAATTCATCTTGTATCTTTCTCTTGCGTCTATAATTCCAACACTGGAGTAACAAGTTCTGTTGACCAGTATCATTATAATTTCCTTTCATGTGACTTTTTAATTCTGCCCAAAGTGTTGCAATAGTGAAAAGCTAGTGCATGCCTGAGTTGTATGCAGCAAAATGAATCATTTGATTTTCACTTACAGATAAAGATTCAAAAGAGAAGCAAAAATAGGTTGTTCTGGTTTCCCCGTGTTCACTAAGATTAAATCCTTGTTTCTTTTAAAATGTATTATCGATAAAGTATATACTCAAATTTCTATTTCCGCCCCCCTACTTCGCCTAGAATACTCGGTGCCCATTCCTGACATAGGAAGATCGTAACACCACAGAGGCTGAGAGAGCACCATCAGCCTTTGTAGCTAAGGCACTTCTCAAATAAATTTTACCTTCCTTCTTCCAATTATCTCAAGACTCATGCTTGACAAAAAAGATAAACCCTGCAAGCAAACCCAAGCCATTTCATTAACAGCTGAGAAAGCTCTCGATCCACAACAAGGATCTTCAAGAGGTCCTTTAGCTAATAAAGGCTAAGTAGTACCTCCTGCACTGACTTTTCCAAAGACAAAACAAACAGGAAGAAAAAAAAAAATACACTAATCTATCTCAGAGATGTCTCCCTTTAACTCAAAATAAAGGCACAAATAACATGAAGTAACAACAGAGTCTAAGTTAAGCTTTAGAAATGTCAACTCCAGAAGTGCTCAATGATTCATTTGAGATTTTATTTGCCACTTCTAGTTTCTCCCTTTTAAAACAGATTTTGGGCTGTCTTTCTAGAGTGGTACTGTAAACAGTGGCAACAATGTTCATTAGCAAGAGACACAAAGATGACCCAGTGATCTGTGATGCTGGTACCTTACAATATATCCCCCTTGATTCTATAATCTTTTAAAAGAATTGTCTACTCATCATCAATCTGTCCAGTGGAGTTCAACAACTATATAACTTGGAGAACTTGAAGATTTAGAACATTAATCTTGAGACTTTCCAGATGGTTATCCCTAAGTGAAAACAGTTACTCCAGAAATTATTTTTTCATTGCAATTTTTTTTTTTTAATCCCAGTTTCCGTTCCACACAGCTCTAAAAATTACCTTAAGCCACAGGGTGAGGAGAAAATAAAACTTACATCTCTGCTGAAGAGTCCAATCCACAGTGGGTGATTACGAAGGGCAGCCTGAACAGCGAGAAAAGCCTGCTGGAACTGATCTGTGATGCTAACCAGCTGCATCTTGTTACTTATGCATGCAGCCATGGCATCATTCCAGGACAAATTCTTCAGAATGACCATGTATTGAACATTTTGATAGGTCAATGTTTCATTAAGGACTTGCTCTGCCTGGTTATCAGCAGTTCCTACACGTAAGAAAGAAATCCAGTTATTAGGTGGTTAGACACTGGAATATATTTTAAACTCCCAATTTCTCTGTAACATACACAAAAACCTGCTTGAATTCCCCCCAGGGGGAAAAAAAAAAAACCACCAAAACTCTTAGACAGTAGATTATGCTAATGATTATAGTTAGAAGCAAGTATCTTTGCCACTTTATGTAGAAAATATATAGAAGAAAGAAATAAGAAGGATTATTTTCACCAAATCTATTTTTATATATATCTCTCAACTTAGGTTCACATCTTTTTATATTTACTATTTTTAACTAACTGGTAAACGTTAAGAATCCTATTTATTCAATTAAAAACATATTCTAGAACTTTAATTAAATACAAGAATGGGAGAGAGCGACTGCTCTGCTGCTATATAGCAACAGCCAAACTCGACTCATTTATCTCTGTGGAGACTGTGGATTTATGTTTACGCTAATCTAATGAGCCACAAAAATGGTCTATGCAGATCTTGCAGTGTCCAGCACAGACCCAGAATTCCTTACTGCCATCCAGGGGTATAATGGGAATTGATTTTGCCTCCACGTGGGCTTAACTAATTGCAGAAAATCCACCTTGCACAGGGAGGGGTATAATTCACTATTTGTGCTCTAAGCACTGGATGTTATCAGTTATCAGCATCATACTGAAGGCATACAGCTCAGCGATGCATAGCAACTGCAGTTAATAAAAGATGCGAACATTCCCATGGGTGGTAAATCAAAGCATGCAAACCTGGGAAGCCCAAAAAGTTTATACAAAACCAAAAATAAATTGACTTTTCAAAAGCGAGTAAACCCCTGACATTTAGAATATCTCAAGCAGAAAAAGGCTCACTGAGGGGAGGGGAGAGGGGGAATTAAAAAGCACTCTATAAATAAGAGGATATAAATGGCTGATTAACAGGCTGACAGGGACATTTTCCAAAACACGAGAAGACAGAAACATAATATTAATTTGATATTTATATGCGATTTACAGCTTTCAGTAGATCAGAAAAGTGACAAGGCTGAAACATCATTAGAAGTGGTTTGCGTCTGCTGCCAAATGCTTTCACTTAGTCAACAGCTACAAAAAAAAGAACCATGGAACCAAGGTGCCATCACACATCAAGGGGTACCAAACTGGAAACAAGGTAGTAAGGAAAGTGGCCGTTTTTGAAAGAAGTAATTGCTGATGATTAACACCTCAGGAAGTTCTGCAAATCACAATCACGCCAAGATTTCCCAGGAACCTGAATCATCTTTTTCCCTAGGATATAAGCCTTAGGCAACCTGGACTCTCTCATAGCTGTCCCTGCACCCTGCTGAGGTCCCTTCCAGCCAGAATTACCCTTAGATCCGTAATACAATGATGATAGAAGACCAGACCGTACCAGGACACATTCTCTGGCAGTCCAAAACCCCTTCTCATTACACCTTCTACAGCTGTAGTCAGAAAGGGGTGCTTAGTGTTTTAGTCAGCCCTGACTAGTAAGATATTGATCTACACAGATATATTGTCAACCTCATATTAATAAAACCCCTCCTTTTCAAATGTTTACGACTACATCTCTTCCATCCAGACTTCTAATCTGGACACTTGGAATTTCTGAAGTATTTGGCACTGAAGTAAAGAAGATTTTTTGTGTTAAATGGAGGGGGAAATCTTTGAGTATTTGAGAATGAAGAAGGTGGGCATATTCTTGGGTGCTTTGCACACCTGTTTTTTTGGGTTTCTTATTTTAGAGAAGAGCATGTTAGTTACTGAAGAGGATTATTTACATAGAGGAACACACTCAGAAGTGGGTATGCTGAACATTAGCTCATAGCAGTAATTAAGTGCGTATAATAGCTGTATGTGTTTGATCTGATTCCAGTAACTAATGTCAACCAACACACACGGCTACATCAGAATATTATTTTTAGTTCAGATTAAGAAAACCCACTCACACCAACGGATCTGTATGAAGCTAAGGAAAGATGCATCACTCCAAATTAGCACTCTCCACATACGCCCACAAGGTTTGCTCTGGGGAGACCGATTTCAACATTAAGAGTATATGACACCTCATATTCTGGTAGTGCTAAAAAACACAGGATATGTTTAAGGAGGATACAAATATTGCAAGATTCCTTCTCAGGGCTCCTCACTTCCAAAGTTCTGAAGAGGAAAAAGGAGTCACTTGTTCCACCCCTTGATGTCCATCACCTCTATACCCACAGAACATTAAAGCCCCATCTGCTGAAGTATAGTTCCATTGAAACCACAGAGTCTCTCAGGAAAACAGATTCCCTTTGAACCGGGCTATGAAAAACAAAGGGGAAAAACTCCAAAAGGCTGATAAAATAGGTCCCAGATCACCCCCCACACTCTGCTTTTCCAAAATTTACCTTCTGAGTCTCTACAAGAATCTTGCCCTTCAAGTGCAACAGTTTACATGCATTAAAGGTCTCCTGGTACACGTGCCGTAACTGCAGACTCTGGCTGTAATTTATTTTGACTCTTCAGACTTACCTGTAGGCCGCTGGCATATACCCAAGAAGTGTCTGTCAGCACAAGCAGTGAAATTCCATGTTCCAACATACTGTGATTTGGGATCATTGAGGATTACACCACACTGATTGTTAAATTCTTCATCAAAAAGCTAAAACCAGAAATATGCTTATCAGACTCAAATAATGCATAAACATACTTGCGTAGAGAAGGTGAAGTAACACAAGGCTAGGAAAACCTGAGCTGTCTGAACTCATTTAAGAAGTTTCCAAGGAGTGGTGCAATACAGCTTACCTGTTTTACAAAGACTATCAGGTGTGTGGACTCAAAAAGAATTTGTAAGTTAAATATGGGGGAGAATATTAAATGAAATTATTTAACACTTAAAATATATCTTGTTTGAAGGTGTGATTTGACTAAATTTATTATGTTTCACCTTGGGTAGAGCAGCGAGCAAAATACCACTGTATAATGGTTCACGGATGCATTCTTAGTGTAACTGAACCAAGTATTACTGATGACATCTTTTTGATTACTGTTTTCATGCAGTCTTTAAATTGCAAATGTAAGTTCCAAGAGAGTCCCTACAGAGTTGTTTCAGCTTTTTTCCTTCACCCTTCAGTTTTTCGTATCTCAGGTCAGTTGTCATCCAGATAAAGGTAAACAGAAGTCCATTACTGTCAGTCACCTTGTTTGCCAATTAAAACCACTAACTGGGGAATGTCATCTGTTAAACTTTTTGGATTTTTTTTTTTCCATACAGTCCATATTCCAAGTTTCATCACTTTATAGTCAAGAGAAGTCAAAAGTCCGAACTTACGTCCAGTGGAATTTTCCTTAATCTTCCCGTCAAGAGTGGGTGAAAGTTACTATACAACAGTCTACTGTCATCTATCCATTTGTTTTCCCTTGTGCTGAACAGAAACTGCAAACCAATCCAAATATCTTTTGGCATACCAGGAAGCAAGGACGTTATATGATCTGTTGAGCAGAACAGTAAATGTACATATTGTGGTTCAGAACAATGGTAAACATCTGAAAAAACACTTCACATAAGATAATGCAGCCCCCGTTTGTATTAACTTCATTTTCCCAGCCCTTTATGATTGCCAAATGCTTATCATCCTTTCCTTCCATAAGATTGCTGCTTTCACATTGATTTTATCTGAAAGGAGCAGACTATTGGTATTCATCCTCCAAATTCTCATCTGAGGAGCAAGCAGTGGATTTAACCTGTTTCTCTCAACACTCTGTACTCTTGCACTTCCACCCAAATTTCAGAAGCTGCTTTTCCCCACGTCTGCAAGATCTTCTATTGTCTCCCTACAGAGATACTAGAAGAGCTCCCTCCTGCCCTCTCTGAATTGACTGAGGAAGTTTGATCTCCCATCTTCCTCTCCTACTGACGTGTACCATAAATCAGAGCTATTCCTTGGATTCCGGCAGAGTTTGCCCACCCCACCACCAGAGGAAGCAGGACAGGACAAAGGAAGTGAGGTTTAGTTTGAAAAAAATTCAGCCAAGAACACCTTAAATGAGACCCCTCTTAGTGAGCATTCCGGCACCCAACAGTGGGCTTCGGTAACCCCTCCGTCACCGAAGGCATTCACTGAGCTTGTCTAGATTAGGAAGACAAATTGAACCTACATAATTAGCTACTGCTGACATGTCTTAACTATTGGCCACATGCCAGACTAGCTTCAGCCTATTTTCTGAGCTAGATAAAGGCATTGAATATTGACATGTCAGAGCTAGCCAGCCACCTAATGCCACTGGGAAGGGCAGAAGCAGCCTACAGAAAGAGCCATGCTTCTTTAAGAGGACTGTGGCCTCTTTCCATGTAGATTGCCTCCCCCACAGGGAAGGAAGAAAAACAAACAAGAAAAAATAACAAACACTTCCATATGCACCAAAGCAGACAGAAGATCCCCCTGTGTAAGATTTCAGAATGGCTACTCTTTTGCAATCTTAAAAGCATCCAAAACCACACAGGTTTCAGACATGTGTATTCCTGTATGGTTACAACCATATTCCTCCCCAATAACAGCAGAAAAAAAATAAAAAAATAAAATAATAAATCACCATTCAGCTGCTACCTGCAGGTACACTAATGGCCCCCCCAGTCCACTTCCCAGTCCCAATATTCCATTTGGCAAGAGGTTATTTGCTCATGAAGAACACATGCTCGGTGCACAGCACGGAATTCAAATGAGCTACTTCAGACAAACCCGCAGAGCACTGTTAGTTATCCACAGGAATATAGGCGCAAATACAGCTGTCTCATTCAGCAGTTTACCGCTGAACATTACTTGGCACCAACGTGAACGCATTTCTTCCTCACTGCATTTGCCTCGATGACTCTAGTTTATATGACAGCTGAGAGGCAGGTCCCAAGGGTGGAAGAGCTCTGTTTTGCAGTCCCCTTGCCTTCAATCCCGTCAGTGTCCTGGAGAGCTTGCAGGTGGCCAGTTTAGACACACTGCCACGTTAAACTGCTCAGCACACTTAGACAGAGAGGGTCCTATGTGCTTCAGCGGGCATTGTGTTTGCCATCTCGTCCCCAAACAGACAGCTGAGCTTGTCTTGGGAGCAGCTCCTAAGGTGGTTTTCACAGTGCAACGTCTACAGTCTCAGCTATGTTTTAACCTGGGAATGCTTCATTCAGTGGTGACCATTCAATCCTCAACCCTTAAATGCAAAGTTTTACAAATTCTTCTTTTTATAACAAGTTAAGATCATACAGAGAAGCTGCTCTTTGAGCTGGCTCAAATGTTTGCTGACTGCATTTCCAAGTAATGTTTCTGGGGATGCAAACAACAATAGACAACACATTTTTAACTGGCCTTGGATTTCTAGAATGCTCCCAGCATGCCTGTAGATAACTAAGTGATTTTATGCTCGAGTTCTTCAGCAGAACAACACTGAATTTGGAAGAGAAGCTGCATACTAGAAGCGCCCCCAGTTCACCATCGTACCTTGCTCAGCTTGATTTGAGATAGATGGAAGAGTGCCTCCGAAAGTTACACACTTTTCATTAGCTGCATTAAATGTTAAATATTCGGGTTTCATCTTCATAAAACACTGCAAAATAAACAAAATGAAACTGATTTTCATCATACCATTGCTTTCTAAGAAATAACTTGTAAGAAAAGGTTCTTGAGCCAACCCTAAAAAGTCACTTCTCTTTTCCTGCAATAAAACATAATTATTTTTCTCAGAAAGCAAGGGAACTGGTACTAGCAGCATGCATTTCTTATTAGATTCAACAGAATAGATAAATATAAAATGATGAATAACCCCACTGGATAGCTCCTCATTCGCTGAGGATTATAATTCATTAATTTTTAATTGGCTACACCAGGATCACGTACTGTTTTAAGAATGGGAATTCATACCTGAATTCTGAAGTCGACAGGGTTGGGCCAGGAACATGTACTGTAACCTGTTACCTTTTGGGAGAAACCGCATGGGAGCTCGAAAGCTATATTCTGCAGCCATACGAAGCACATTTGCAAACCTTGGCACAATGTAACGTGCAGATTTGATGCACGCTCCGTCTTATGTACAGAATAATGGTGGGCCAAATAACAGGAGTCAGTCTCACTAAGACTTTAGGTGACTACCTTGAAAGACCCTACTGAGATACACTATAATATGGCTTCTGACCTCTCTTGGTTCATTCTTAAAAGCTCCTTCTAATGCTTAAGTGAGTTAAGTCCTTAAGGCAACTTAGGAAACCAAGCATCTGCCAACTTGCTGCCTGCCTGATTACGCAGCAAGAGAATCAAGACGCTTCTGCCACGGAAACCTCATCCTCTCCCTTTCTAGTTAATCCCTTCTCTTCCTCCAAAGCAGAGTCCAAGATTAGATGATACAACCAACAGTCTTGGACCTAAACGTGTGGTGATGGGAAAGCAAAAAACCTGAAATTTACTGCTTGGAAATTAACAAACTGTTAATCCTAAATAAGTGACAGAAAAGGGGAAGGTCGGGGGAGGATTATTTTAATCACTGCATATAATTTTCAAAAGCCACCTCTCAGTACACTCCTGAACACAGCGGCTACTTCCTCGCATCTTTCAGTGGGGCACTCCATCTTACCAGACTGTGAAAAATAGGTAAGGACGATTGCTCTGTATTATCTCTGTACCTTATTCCGGAACTGATGCCAATCTTTAGGGCAACCTCCTCTGACTGGGCGGTAACTGGGATCATGTTTCTCTAGTAAGGAGGCATTATTTTTTTCACAGATGAAGGGCAGTTTCACGTTACAGTTAACTGGGTAGTCTGCAGAAATAAAAGTTTTAAAAAACAGTTACAGTAATTCCTATCACACTCCGATTGCTATCCATACTTTATGACATGACAAAGACCAGTCTGAAGTGAGATCCTTTTCAGGGCAACCACAGTGAAGTACTATGAAATCTAAAGCATTAAAAGTAACAGCAAAATACAAACATAAATGATTTGTAACAGACAGTGATATAATATTCCTAAAGATTCAGAGTCTGATCCCTTACTTCCAGTAGTAACAATTCATGCAGGCAGAGGAAACTTCAAACAGAAAAATCATGAAAGAAGATTTTGAATACAAGGACTAATCTCTCATCCTGGCATAGAGGGTGTGTGACCTGAAGGTCAAAGCCAAAAGGAATCCTTTAACACCCGTATGGAGAGCATCTGGCTTGTACTGCTTTACATGACTCCTACAGTAACTGGACTGGCTTCCTAGTCAAGAGCAATTTTTGGCTAATACTGATGAAAACAGGGCAGGAGCATACAACAGAATAATGTGCTTTAAAGAGGAAAATGGTAGTAGACAGGAGGAACTAATTGTTCTCCAGGGGTTATACATTTTCCACAGTGCAAAACAATGTTGAAAAAAGGAAATAAGAGCATCAAGTACCACCAGGAGGCATTTCCATGACTTTGTGTGCCTCTTCCAGTGTGACTCCACTACTTCATGAAATTTGCATCTCCAGATGCGTATGTGGTTGCAAGTATTCAGTCAAGCTCCTCTAACACACGCAACTCTAAGACTTAATTTTCAGAGTATGTAGCATAGACACAAAAAGGTAACCACCAAAACTAGATTTCACCGTTAGCAATTTATATCACAAAATGAATTGCAATCAATCACAAAAAATTGTCATCTGAAGTCAGGTTTGCCTCTGGTCATCAAGAAATATTATCATCGCTTTTACCGTAAGGAAGAAATACATGATTCAAAATTCAATCAGATTATTGTCAAGAAGCTATTCAGTCCTAATTGAACATGAATTTACATTCAATGTAAGAGTTTGGGCAGAACAGTAATTACTTTTTTTTTTTTTTTCCAAATATAATGACAGACAGGGGTGAAAAAAAATAAAAACAACCTTACCTCTGTACCAGTTCTTTCTAGAAACATACCAACAATCCCTCAGGAATCGATCATGGAAGCGTGAAAATAACTGTAAACTGGATACAAACATTTCAGAATCAGTCTCCAATCCAATGTGATCTTTAAGTGGAAGCTCTGATAGCAACAGAGCCAGTGCAAACAAAAATTTGGGTTGGTAACTTTTTCTAGGAGATGCCCTACAACGCTGGAAAGGACAGAGGCGGGGGGAAACTAGACAAGGAACAAACATGTGGTAGGTTCAGTAGTTATGTACCGTGCCCAAATTAACTGCACTAAGGAGATGTGCAGAACGAGGGTAGGAGGTTATTTATCACTGTGCAGCAATTGCTGGCACATTGTCAGCATTAGTGAGGAGAATGGGCAAGCCCCCCTGTTTTATTTTCAAAGTAGAATATTGCTACAGTATTTTGGCAAGTGAAGAATTTTCCTTGTAAAAATCTCACGATCCTTCGCTGCAGCCACGAACAGCACGATGCAAGGTTTGCTGTGAGTCATCTCAGCACTACAGGGCTATACAAGATTTGGCATTACCCAACTGGAAGGGTGACGTCTTGAACCAATTTCACATTCCCTGATCTCAGGTATTTCTCAGCTACCCTCAGACAGGGCTTTTTTTTTGTTTGTTTGTTTTTCAGTTCCCAATTATTAACAGAACATAGAAGTGAGCTTAAAAATCCAATAAAAGCACTTTAAAGGTCAATGAAATACATCAGCTATTAGAACCACAGATTGCAATGATTCATGTGCCAAGACTACTATGTCAAAGCCCAACCACCTGAAATCTAGAGGCTCTGATAGACGCACAGAGAATGGACTATTAATTCAGTTATTACTAAGTCATTTTGAATTATTTTTTTTTATGTTGGTAACACTTGTAATGGGAACGGACTCAGAATTTGGCAGCTAATTAAAATATTTCAACAATCTTTTGAAATAGACCCACTTTCTAATTGTACACACATACTGTCGTAACCACTACTTGCTTTGTCTGAGTACAGACACAGTTCTACTCTCTCTGTTTTAGGTACTCTATGGTCTAAGTTTAGCATGGCAAGAACGGGTGCAGGTACCTGTGAACAAAAGTGGAGAACACTGAATAAAGCTGTGTGGTTTTCTAGCCTAGTTCAAATTATTTATCTTACTTCTTTGGGATGACACAGAAGAAGCACCCTTTTACAAATTCGGGGATAACTAGAACAGTTTCCAAACAAAAATATATTAACTATATTCCTAAAAAGCACATCAAAGAAAGCTTAGAATAAAGCATCCCGTAATTATTCTACATACGGTGAATGATAGCTGTAGCCATAATCAATAAACTTCAGCCACCACTTCTGTTCACTGTTTGATAACTGTGGAAATAAAAAACAAAAAACCCAGCATTTTACAACCGATAGAGAAAAAGATCCAGACTCTATCAAGGATAAATCAATGACAGAATTAATTTTGATTTAAAATGTTTCCAAAACATGCAGGAATTACTGCTCTTCAGCAATAGGAAAGGATACAGTTCAAGACTTCTATGCCAAGTAGATGGACCTCTGAACCTACTAGGAAAAAAAGCCCAAGTTTTCCACTCTGCTGAATAAAGCTCCAGGAAATCTTGCAGCACTGTTTTAAGTGTGTGCTAGATACATCATTCCCCCAAAATTCACAGCAGGAACTCTATCAGACAACCAGGACATAGCTGCAAGCTGCCTAAAGCCGGCGTTGTTCCTTCCTTCCTCAGAATAATGCTGTTCTTCTAGCAGAGAGCCTAACAACAAATGGTTCATGAAAAGGCTAGAGATCTAGTAGGTCAAATCCTCAATTTCTCCTGCCTTGTGATTTCTCCTTCCAGGTAACTTTTTGTCAGGAGAAATTTCATGAAGAGAGCGTGCAAGCTGCTGATTTCAGAAAGCATTGTTGTCTCACATGCAGTGGCACTGAAGAAAGGTAGTAACAGAGGTGCTGAGAATTGAAATATTTTGTTAAGATTCCTTAAAAGAATGTATTTTCATGTTATGAGCACCACAAACCACTCTCAGTAAAGGTTATCAGAGCATCATGCATGTCTAACTAAATTCTCTCATCAGGTGAAAAATGATGTGCTGTCCCGTGCATAAAATGAAGAACTGGCACAATTGTTAGGGAAGTATTTGCAGACAATGGGATGCTCCCATGGTGGTCCTGTTATGACACTTTCTCTCCATTTGGAGGTGGGTTTTGTTGTTTTTTATTTTTACATGTTAAGGCTACTTTTAAATTTAAAAAAATTCTTTTACAAGACTGACATGAAAATTAATTCTCTTTCACCTCACCTTTTTCTTTTAAGTACAATTAAAAACTATTAAGGCCAACAGGAAAAGAAAGAAATTAAGGATTAACATTTTCTTGCACTGGAAAAACCGGCAAGAACATTTCCCTATAGTGGAAAGTATCTGTTAGACACATTATACCTTCTTACCTTTTCTATTTGAGATAGTATTGTCCTGAGTTTTGGGTAAGAATCCACAGAGGCTAAATCACTATCATTTTTTTGACAGTAGAAAATAGCTTCCTGGAAGCTCAGGTTTTTATCTGGTACAAACCACAGCTCAGCTCCATCAACAACAAGCGGGGCTCCGTGAATTCCAATTTCATCTATGCAGAAGAAATATCACACACACATAAGAAAGAAATTCAGAAAAACTCATCCTTTCTTTTTCTGAATGTAATGAGGAATGTCAGTTTGACGCCGGAAAGAGCCAACGCTCCTTGCATTCTGACCTCTCTCAGAATCAAATTCTATCAGTTGTGACCTTTGCTGGTATCAAATAGGTATTACAGTAGAAATAGAACAAAACTAAGGAAAGTATATAGAGTATTAACAACTACATACACACAGGAAAAGAATATGCAAAAGGTCCATTTACCTGGTATGTACCACTCGGGTGTCTTTGGAGTGCTACCTGTCCAGAAGACAAAAAGGAATAGTTACTTCACCTTCTAACAAGACTGTGGTCACTAGTAATGGAAGTGATGTATTGTACTCACGCTTCTCAGCGCGCATGATGGAAAAAATAAAAGGAGAACGAAATCATACACACATTTAATAGTTTAAAATAAGCCGATGNCCCCCCCCCCCCCGAGCAGAATACAAGCATCAAAGCAGTATATCTACCTATGTCTCCCCACAACAAAGTTTCATCCCCTGAAATGCTTTTTAATGAACAACCAAAACCTAAAAGCCTATTGTATTACAGCACTTCACATACTCCATGGAAAAACCTGGATCTGTGCAGATATGCCGTGCCATTCTTTTGTATTCCCACTCCTCCGTCTCACTACAACGAGGAGTTAGTACACCAGTTTTACCAGAAGGCAGCTAATGCACCTAAGGTTCAAGAAAACTGTACAACCGAGATGTGTGTGGTCATTTAGTTACAAATATCACTAAGAAAGACTAAGCGAAGTCCACAAACGCTGCAACTCAGTGGGTTTTATCACCTCACCTAACAAGAAGCCACTTCTCACTTAGTGGGACAAGAAAAAAATACGGCAGCAGTGATACTGCATCCCCCCCACGGTCATTTTCTGATATAACTTTGAATATTCTAAGTGTATGTCGGCTTGTGTGTGACATAGGTGAGATATCTCATGTTCTGGCCTTTTAACAGTTCAGAAAGGAAGTGATTAAAATATTGTTTGCAAAGTTTCTGTTATTAGACAATAATGGCAACTCAGTGGTAAAAAATAATACACTATTTCATATGAATAAATGGATGTAACTGCAGTTTACCTTTTGTTATCTGACAGACCCATTCAAGTTTAGCTTCACAATCAAAAGGCTTGAAGTAAAATTCCAGGTCTCTGCCTTCATGGAAATAAAATCTCCAAAATGATCTCCGTGAAAACTGAGAGGTCTGCATAAAAGTAGGAACAGAGAACTGAGTTACTGTGGCACAGGCCTCCGAAATGTGAAATGAAACTGTATTAAAAAGGTACTTTGGCAAAGTCGGTATATTTTACTGATTTCCCATAACTTATTTTGAGGAAAAGGAGTAGATACAACTGTAACTCTTCAACTGTAATTCTCCTTGCTAGCCAAGTTTGTGAAGCAACTAGGTAAAGGACTTAAGTCTACACACAAAAGTCTCTTCTTGCAATGTTTCTTCGCTTTTTTGTAATGCACAGGACCCCATCGATGCTTATTGTTGAATTATCTGTTGCAACTTGTTGCCCTGAAATGATTCTCATTTCTGCTCAAAAGAAGCAACCACCTGAACTATCTATCACACAAACACTCTTTCTTATCCAAGATTATTTCTTACAATCAAGCTTAAAATCTGACTTCGCTCTTGCTGATCTCTCCAATAAGGAGAATTTCTCATCATTCAGTGTCCCCTTCAAACTTCTCTCCTCTTGTCTAAAATTTTTAGTAGCTTAATGGGGACAGCTTCTCAGCCTGGAGTCACGAACACAGGAGAAGAGAATGAGGGGAAATGGCTGTGAACAGAAGCAAAGGGATGCAACTATCCTTTCCTTCAGTAAATCCTAAAAGCAGAGGTGCTCCTAATTAGGTTACAAGAAGGGATGGTACTGGAATAATCTTATAAAAAGCCAGATGACACTTCAGGAAAGTTAAAGGGCGTTTTAAAATTCATGCCCATCAAGACTAAGTTAAGCAATGCAGAACACAATTAGGAATTAAGCAGAAGCCTGACATTTTTAAACTGACACAGCACTTACTGTTTATTTCACAAGTAAACAAGGAAATACACACAATAAACACAAACACACACTCCTTGCTGGCTACTGCATTCCCTTACTTTAGGTTAATTTGCAGTTCAGAAAAACTAATCTAGACTTTAGAAGTTACTGGTAGAGCTCTGTTTGCTTTCTTGTTTTAGACTCCCCATTACATCCTTAAACACTATGTGTAATATAAAAGACATACATAGTATAGCATTATGCAATAGAGAGTAGCATTGTTACTACAATACTTTGTAGTTCAAAGCAAGTCTTATGAAAGGTTATCATTAGCACAGCACTTGGTTCATAAAAAAAACTGCTTGAATAAGGGAAAACTGATAATAAGGAACACCAGCAACTTTTTCACTATGCAAAGAAATCGTCTCAGCAGTCAACATAAATTCAATACACGGGTGGCAAAATTGTTTTTTCCAAGTAATTCCGTGTAAAAATATGTATGCTGTTATTAAAAATCTTCAAACTAACCTTTAATGCAGCACAGTCTCTTGTATCATATTCATCTTCCAGATAATCAAGTGGCATAACAACACTAGTTACCTACAGGATGGACAGAATGAAAGAATCATTACTTCACAACTATTTTTGCTGTGTTAATCCCCAGAGATAACCATTCAAACCTGGGATCCCGTTACGTTTATCACTATTAAAATATGCGTTAAATGGCAGTTACTGGTTCAAGTTTTGAGTCTGCATACCTGTTATTATGGGAGAAGAGAAGGAAAGAACTCACAATTTCAGGCAAATAAATCAATTACAGTGAGAAAGATATTTTTGGAGAAGTCTGAGATATCAAGGAGATGAACTGGTAAACCCTCTGCTCTGTTGTGGCACAAAGACATCTTGTTCTCTCCCCCAGTTCTTACATGTTTACTTGTGTATCTCTGTTAAAATATTTTAATGCAATAGAGACAGAAATCAGTTTAACCTTATTAAAGATATGTTTTTAATTGGAAATCTGCCTGGATGGCAGCTCTTAAGTACACAATCTTCTTCTGAATTATTCATCTGTTGAAAGATGTGCCATATTTTAATTAAAATATTTAACAATTTACTTTCAATCCAGTCCAAGCTGAAACAAATCAGGACATGACATTTCCTGGTTAAAAGTTAACTTACGGGTTTATCGTCACTCCATTGCCAAGTTCCCAAAGAGTCTGGACTCCTCTTATTCATTCCAATCCATACCCATCTGTCATTGCTGTAAATAAACAAGATAAAAATCTTAAGCCAAGTACATGGTTCAGCTCATTTAACAGAATGACTGACCAATGTCATAGTATTACTTAGCATCAAGCAGCAAAACCAAAGGCTTACTACTGCAAGTTGCAGCAGTTCAAAGAGAAAATGGGCATGAGGGCTAGGACCTCTTCTACACTCTTCTTTAAGAAGATCTGTAGGCTGCCTTTCCCTGACCACAGAGAGAACTAAATCAGATAATTCCTTTGTTCGCTGCATCATCACTTCATCAGTTGCCACTTAACATAAAGGTCTCTTTTCTACACTTTTCTTGCAGAATCACGCACATAGCGTTCATTTGGCTTGCTTTGCTTTCTCCTGTCCACCTCAGGTTGTCTCTCTCTACACCATCAGCTCGAATACACTCTTCCTCAAACCACAAGAAAACTTCTACTCATACAGAATAACTGGCTTCATATTTCCCTTAAGTTTGTCAGCAATATCAACAAACCAAGCGTAGGCACATATTTCAATTATGCACCTTTACAGAAGAGGCACAGACATAAATGAGTACATACCGCCACTGACTCCACTGCTTGCATAAAAGAATGGCAATAGAAATGTTACTCCATTTTACAGGATTATAGTCAGAACTGTATTTTTTCTAGATTTTACTTCTTGATTTTTCATAAGCAGGGGATGCTTAAGTTCAAAATTTCAGCTATGCTCCAAGATACAAATTTATCCAAAAAAATGGGTTTACAACATAAATATTTAAATCTGCAGTAACAACCTTTACCATACTCTTTACTATTGCTTATGAATCTAAAGATACCATAACAAAATGAAATATGTGCTAGTCAAACTGCAACGTTAGTTTTGTACTGCAACCTCTACTTCTCAAAGTTATCAAGTTTTGTGCTAGGTACTGAGGTTGATAAGTCACTCCAATCCCCTACCTTGCCCAAGAAAGGCAACAGATGCTTTTCTGAATGATGGCATCAGTTGGAAGCAAGACCAAGAGTTTTCTATGAAATCACATGCTACGTGAAAGCCTACTGCAACAGAGCTGTGGAAAACGCACTCTCATCAATGTGGTCTGACAGCGATAGGCAAGTATTGATGTTACAAGTACAGGGCTCTTGTAAAAGTGCACCAGGAGTACTATTCCATAAATTTGTGTTGTACCAAATACAGAGAAAGAATACAGGATGTAAATGGGAGTTTAAGTTATTAACAAGAATTAAGGCTTTTCTTGCCTAGTCTTGACAAAGAAAGACAGGAAAAGGATATAATTATTCTTTACAACGTATCAGAAGACTAAACCCCCAAGAAGAGGAGCTATTTTGAGCAAGAACGACATCGTGTCTGAAGGAACCACAACTCAGAAACAAATTTAGGCTCAAAATTGGAAAGAGATGTCTGACCAGCAGAGGTCAGAGTTTGGAAAAGGCTCCCAGAAAGGTAGCACTGACACAGTTATTTTAGGACACAACTTGGAAAGTTTATGAAAATAATTATTACATGGAGGGATGGACTCAGACACAGGCTTACCTGCACCAGCAATGTTATGAAATCACGGGGCAATGCTAAGAAATTCTTTGGTAAGACTGTGCCACTATCTTTCTGCACATATCACCAAAAAGACTCTAAATTGAGCCTGAAATAGCTGACAATGCAGCACCAACAAACAACAGCTTACCCCAGAGTATGTGGGCTAAGTACATGAAATCCAAGATGGGCAACAACATTTGATTTGGTAGGCTTCCCATCAGGAAGAAAAGNTTTTTTTTTTTTTTTGATTCTCAACTCCAGTATTGATTTCCTGACATTGGTGTGATAGTGTGATCACACTAGCGCAATCTTATCATACTGAAGAGTCTTCAGGCTTTTAACGATATCACTAAGGAGCCTTTAAAGAACCTAAATGCCCCGTATCACGCCAGAGGGAAAACTGTGAGCCAAACATTCACAGCTGTCAAACAGCTAAATGGATTTTGGCAATTTGCCTTTAGGATTTTATTTTTCTGTGATTGTTCTTTCCAATTATGAATCAGACATTGCTTAACCCTCCTCTCCTAACCATCACCTACAGGCTTAAGCAACTGATCATCACAGAGGAATACCTACTAAAAAGAAAATCCGAGACACTCATTTCAAAAGAATCTGCAATAATTACCTGAGGAACTAGAGCAATTTTTTAAAGTCTTTCAACTTGTATTAGGCTTTTATGAAATAAATAAATAATAAAAAGCACGCCAGGTCAAGAATTTCTCCAGCTTATCTCCCAATTTACAATTACTGGCCTGCAAACATAACAATGTGTTCCAGCTGACTGGGCATTTATACATTAATGTACATTTTTTGCTTCTTTTGGAACTGTTCAGACACAACCATGAGCAATTCGGTAACTGCTACACTATCCTTTTAAGCTTAAGTAAAGCCTTTTGATAGCCCTCTGAAGTTATAGGTTATACTATCACCTCTTCATAGAAAAGAATTCTGCCAACTATTTAAGACAAATATGAATTAAGACTCTGTATTGCAGCTAAGCTTGCAGCAAGAAATCTGCTTGTGGTCCAGGTATCTGCCTCCTCATTGCAAAGCATTTAAAATTCATTCTGTGGACTGCCATCAGAATGGATTTATCAGTGCTAGAGTATTCTTTGAGCTACCTTCCCTAAACTGCCTCTAAAACCCAGATTATCACGAGTTTTAACTTAAAAAAAATAGGCGCAATTTGTGCTTTACGATGGACTCCATGCTGATTAACAATGAAAGACCCTAAATGTCCAGCAACCCCTGCAGAATACCAATGGCTTTTCTCTCACACAGAACTGTAACTTCATAAAATTCAATGTTGTGCAGGAGTGGATAAATACAGTTTAGATCACTGTGAAAGGAATATAAATTAGTAAGTTTTTCTGCTGTCATATTCTAACCGCTGAAACAGAATAGGGATTTGTCCTGTCCCTTATGTCAGCCCCAACACAGGATTAGGAGCCTAAGTGAAGTTACTGTGGCTTGTAGTTCAACCTAGTTCATGACAAGAGGCAACACGTGTGCATCTGGGCCAACTCCCTAATTGTGCAATTTAAGGCACCATTTCATTTTAGGCAGTGCTGGCCTAAAACTACACATGAAGCTTATTTGACCCCCCGCTGTTCCCTCCATAAGAGGCTACTGCCACAAGCTGAATCCCTATCCTGGTAGTCACCTACTCTTTAGTGGAATAAAAGAGAAGTTGTATTAATGCAATTACTACAACTCGCATCTCAGCTTTATTGCTGTTTTGGCCCGTGTGTTAAGAATAAGGCCCATTTTTTTTTTCTTGCAAACTCAAGTGTTAGCGAGGCTTCCTAGATTCAGCACAGTTCCAGCAGCAGAGCTGCACATATAAAAGGCAACTGATTTCTTTCCAGTAAGGTGCCCTCATTGAAATGTTATTTCTAACTATTCCAAGCTGCTACTCTGCTTGCGTCCGGCGTCGCTGCCAGCTATAAGCTGCAGAACGCTCACAAAAACAGTAACTGAGAGTAACTGAACCGGATCTGTTCTGCCTGTACCGTGTCCCTCAATGTGAAAAGAGGTTATCTCCTATTTCTCTCAGACAGAGGAAGGTTGGCAGGCGAATTTTATTTTCCTTTCCAATGGCAATCGCTCGACTTGGCTGAAGGAACTCTAGCTCTTATTTGCCTCTAAGGTGGAATCCGAGTAAAGAACAGAATGGACTCGGCAAGCTGCCCTTTTCCTGGTGAACCAAGCTGACTTTTGCTAACATTTAAAAACAAACAGTTCTCAATGAGTCACCGGAGAACTGTGCAAGGGGAAAAAAGCCGAAACCAAAAAAGCCAAGGTGTGGCTCCTTCCCCAGGCTGAAATGAGTGCACTGCATGAACAGTTTAGGTCAGAGTTTGCACTGAGTAAATGCGGGGAACACGGACAAACTGCATGCCAGTGCACTCCGGCAGCTAATCACAGCTAACGTTATCTTAGGATGATTTCTCCTACCTAAATTATTTGTTCTTGGTGAAATAATTGACTTGATTTCTTCTCTCCTTTTTCAAACGAGTTCATTTTCAGACAAGTCACCTTTCGCTCTTGATCCCCAAAATACTTTATATAATCACCACCTCTGAGTAATTTCAAAGCGTAACTTAAACACTTCATTACGTTATCTAAACAAACAATCATTATTTAAAAGACTTCAGGCAATATCAAATACATACTATTTCTGTTCAGGAAGTTCTGCAAAGCTTGAAAAGGGGTTAACTCAGATGAAAATACTGTGTTTTGGGTTATATTTGACACATGCATTTACACTGTAACACTGACTGCAAAGTCAATTTATACTAGGTTCAATATATTGCCCCTTATTTAAGTTCTAGTAGAATACTACTGAAGTACTGGGACTTTCCTTTCTTAGTGATAAGTTCGAGTTTTCTGAAATATGTGAACTGCAGCAGCACCATATGTCAGCTGACTTTCTGGAAAGACAGGAAAAGTCTCCACCTTTAAACTCCTAACAAAAAAATGGCCATTAACTATAATTAATACCTCGGATGGTCTGCAAGCTGAAAAGTAGGCCCAAGTACTCAGAGGAAGATAAGTTACTTCTCTATTCATGTTTCATAGTAGATTAAGTACACTAAAACAAAATTTATGATTGCAAAACAGTTTAATAAGATCTACAGCTAAAAATAATTTGTGCACTAATTTTTATTTTAGGGACTAGTCACTTTAGCAAAGGACTCACAAGTGGCTTTTATACAAGCTAAACCATCTACATAGTATAGAACACACAGGTTTGGTTTTTGTCTCTTATTAACATAAACACTGAGTAATTTTCATTATTTTTGCACTTTAAAAAAAGTTCACTGGGTTTTCAAGAAGGCGTCTCTTCAGTCATCAGATTTTAAAAATTAATAACAGTGTTCTATGTTGGCAGCTTCTGAAATAAACCCGATTTAGTTTGTTGATGAAAAAATTCAGATCATGTAACTGGCAGCATTTGAGTTTAAGCTGGCAAAAGTTCTGAAAAACCACGCTGCCAATCAAAAAAAAACATGTTACACAAGGATCTGACATCACACCAGTGCCTAATAAAGCTTTGCAGTGACAGTTCCTTTGATTAAAAATAGAGCCTTAGACTCATAAATTATGTAGCATTTAATTTGTTGATACCAGAAAACTCAACACACCCATCTAATGCCCGTACAGTGTTATTGCAGTTATGCCAAACGGGATCCGTGCCAACCAGATTGCTGGACACTACATTATTCACGTTTTCAAAAGATAGCACCCAGTATAGTCAGGAGGCATTCCATGAATAAAGATGAGACCTATCTGAAAAACTGAAGTAACAACTCATCTCTAAGGAACGTATCAGTAAAGAATAGAAACAACTGTCACCCAGTTGTGCCAAAATTCAACATAAAGAAGGAAACGCTTATTATAACAACAAAGACTTAAATTCATGTAATGGAAGATGCTCAAAGCAAATCTCTCTTTTCCTGCGCTCCCTCTAGCAATGCAAAACATTTGCTGAAGTTGTACTCCCTTGACATTTTACAGGAAGGCAGTGACATGACCAGCAGTTCAAATGCCACATCCAGCCATTTTTACTGTGGGAAACACAGTCACCGTACACTATCTCATACTTGCCATTTGGGGTCAGCAGCAGCGTTTGTGATCTACTGCAGAACGCGACTGAAATAAAAATGTTAGCCCACAGCTAAGCGTTTGTTTGTTACCTGATTATTTTTCTCAGGATAGAATGGAGTGCCTTGATTTCTTCTGAGTGACTAAAACTAGGTAGATGGCCTCCGAGCGCTTCACAGAACCTTTCTGCCTCTTCCCAGGTCCTGGTTCGCAGCACTCTTTCGCTGTGGAAGAACTTCACAACAGCCAAACGTCAGAGTAGAAAATGACACAAGTGACAGCATTCTCAAAACACTCCTGTACTACTCAAATATGGGCACCTTAGGTAGGAATGAATAATTGGTGTTTCCATAGGGACAGAGTTTGACTTCTTAACAATTATTTTATTTTTTTCAGTTTGTTTGACAACAGCCAGACTCTGAAGTTTAGCTGACAAAATTTGTTTCAAATGCAACGTATTCCATATGGCAGGCTTTCTCTGTTTTTCTTTACCAGAAAGATTTTACAAAACAACACCCCACTGACTCCAAAACTGCAAGCCAAATTGTAGGATTTGAGGGATGTTGCTCTTCCAAATTTATGGTGAGCTGCAAAGCCCAGTTTTCACTGCAACCCGGCCCGTTTGGGTGCTGCAGGTGAAGAAAAGTTCTTTGTCACACCCTTTGCTACCTGCATGTATCAGACTCGCATACTTGGCTCATACGCCTCAGCTCACATGTCCACTTGATCCCCTTGACATCAGCCGGACCTCTCTGCACAGACATGCTGCACTCGGTCAACAAGAGTTTGGGAGAATCTGGCGGGGCCAGCTGTCACATCCCATCAGCTACAGGACAGTTATGCTGCACCTCAGCTAGACCTTTCCGGATCCTTGCCCACAGCCTTGTTATTCAAGCTGGGTTTCCCCACTTTGCTACACGAGCTGTTTATAAGCCACGGCTCATTACAGACACTGAGTCCACAAACAATACATAAATAATTCAGTAAACAGCCTCAGTTGTAACTTGATTTGATTATTAATAGGAGGAGAAAAAACCTGCATTTCTAAACAAAAACTTGTTTAAGCCATTTCAATGAACAGCATGGCTGCTTACTTCCAGTATTTACTTCAAAACCAGTAAAATACAACTGAGACTGCGCTTTTTTTGATGAAGTTTGATATCCATACTCAGACCAGAGAAAATCCCACCTCTCCTACCTACACTCTTAAGAGTATAGGAAGGAAAAGGGCAAGGGAAGGCAACGCAAAGTGCTTTCCTTCCCTACGCAGGTGCCTCTGCATGCCAGATGATGGCTGGCAGGCTCGGAGAGAGACACGGCACCCTCTACCAGCACCAGGCTCCTGAGATGGCAGCATGGGCGAATGCTGTCACCCCACCCAGCTCCGATGTGCAGAGCTGGCCACAGAACAAGCACGCTGCATCTCTCGGGAATTGGCAGAGGATGACGCATGAGAATATCTGGATGTAGCCAACCTGAATCAACATCTCTTCTTTCCAGCATAAAACATCTTTGAAACGCCTTTCAGAGCAGCTACAAGCCACAAAATGGCTAATCACACACTTGCTGCAAGACAGTAACAAACAATTAACACCTAATAGGAATAACGTTTTACCTTGTAGCAGGCAAGGCCGGATCCATTATGCCACCCAGGTGGACAGGGATCAGTCGGCTTTGGGAGCACTTCTGGCTCCTTGGGCAGACCAATATATTTTTTGCAGATAGAAAATGCTTTAGTGGTTTTACAGTCCTTAGTTTCCCACTTTCCAAGAGACTTTCCACTGGGCATGGCCACACATCCTCCGGAAAACTCTACAATTTAAGCCACCAAAGACATATTTAACACCGTTGGCTGTTTTTTTCCAAAAAATCCATAGACTTCTGAATATTTTATTTCATCCTTGGAGTTCTGTAATATGATACTCCTATGCTTGCTCAATGTAAAATGATAATATTTTAATGTATTTTTTTAATTGTTAAATTTACCTGGTTGCAAGAAATTCCAGTTAGTGAATGTCACAGCTTCAGGATTTCTCCCATCCACTGTACCCCAGGAATATATTCCTGATTGGCTAATATCCTGCAAACCGGTCCAGAAGTATTTTTCTTCAACTTTGATGTGTTTTCTAATAAGACTGTTTATAAATTCTTGCTCAAATCTGAAAATTCACAGATTAACTTGAGTCAATATTTGAAAAATACCTGAAACTGAGTCAATTTGAAAACCAGGCCTGTTAATTTCATGAGTTAGTTAAAGTGGTTGTCCAGGCAGTCCCATATTCAACCCGGGGTCAGGAGTCCAGGAATTCACAAACTTCCAAGAAAGTTTCACACTGTAGGTGCACCATTGTCACACTGTGGAACACACGGTTTGCTAGCTCTCTGCAAAAGCAGTTCTATCTCTATTTTTTCTTATAAACCACTGATTAGCATACAGAGGTATTTTTAATCTCTGACTATATCTCCAGGATCATACTGTAAAACATGCCCATAAATTACAGAGATGTGTTTTACCTGTTCATCACTGTAAGATTGCACTGTGCTCCAAATGAAACTTCTGTTTTATAAATCTTGTAACAGTAGTTTCCATGTTTCTCCCATCCCTGGTTAGAGAATGAAAAGCACATTTATACATGACAGTCTAATTTAGGCATTATCTACAGGAGAAAATAAATCATTGCTAACGTTGGTCGCTGCCCACAAGCTGGCACAGTGTGTACAAGAAAGAAACACAGTGCATCACATACAAGGTCCAGTATCATCAACTCTCAGATTGACAGTTCTAAGAAATAATGCAACCACGGGAATAAAATACACCACTGTTTCAGCTCGACTGTGCAGAGTCTTCTGACTGCTATGTGCATTTAGAGAGAGAAACACAAGGGTGACAGCCTAGTCCTATTCAAAACAATAGAAGTTTTCATGCTGCTCCACCAACGCCAGGATTCACACAGAGGAATAACAAGGCGGCATTACGACGGTTTCTTTACTTATGAAAAAAAATAATTTTATACTGACAGTGTGTGAACGTACAAAATTTCCGTATTATTCAAATCTTTTCCCCTATATTTACACTAAAATATCAAGAAATATTAATGTGTTAGCTCTTTGCTAGCCTACCAACGCCACTGGTGTCTGAACAGCACAGAAAGCTGTAACTCTGCATCCTGGCAGTCTTTGAAGAGGCAGAATAAAAATATTTTGAGGTTGTGCAGAAAGAAAGATAAGGAGTAAACATGTTTCCTGTTGCAGGCAACATGCCACACAAAACTGAACCAAAGTACCTAGTAATACCATCCCAAGATTGTTCAAAACAGAAAAGACTTCAAGTGTTATTTATGCTGTAACATGTTATACTGTAAGGAAAACCAAAACAACCACAAACCAACACCCCCACATTTATTCAAGTCAAAGAACAAAAATGAGCCAAGTGAAGCGTAACAGAAACCTAATCTCATTTATCAATCTCTGCATATCTTTATGTTGCAAAGTGCTTATCCTAAATTATAAAACATACTTCAAGCAAAAACCACAGAACAAATGGCATCAGTGATAACATACCTAGCAAAAGCAATTTTTTTCCCCCAAGCAAATGAATAAAACACAACATTCCCTGGGTCCAAGCTCATAATACTTTCATCAATAAACAGAGTGGTAACACATCCAGAGCCTGCTTAGGACACTCAGAAATTTAGCTCATGCTATACGAATGTCCTTTTTCAGCTAAAATGTTCCATAGATTTTATTTATTGTACAGGCAAGAAGGAAATCAGGAATTTTATGCAGGTTTCTGAAACAAGTAAAAGTAAAAGAAATACAGACTTCCTATTACCTCTTCCAATGAGCAACTTTTATCTGATTTTGTTTCATTCAAAATCTCTCCTTTTTTCTTGCACACGTATTTCAACTTTTCTTCACAGGATTTGACTCTCCACTGCCCCAACTGTGACAAGGAAAGGAAAAGAAAGTATTTAAAATACTAAAATTTTTCAATTTCCATAGTGCAGGGGCTGCACTTCCCTAAGTGGGAAAGCCAAAATGCCTCTAGGAAAAATACTGGGGGCGGGATTATACGCATAGGTGCATGTTTAGAAGGGAGAGAGAAAGCTGAGAAAATGTGGAGATAGGATGATCCTGGATCACATCTGAGAAGGAAAGAAAAGGCCAATGTGGTGCCGACTGTCTTGGATGAGGGAGGGAATGGGTGCAGGGAGTGTGCTCAGTTTACTGCAGAGGTGGGGAGGAGGCACATGAGCTCCACTGCCAGCCTGACAGCACAGCAAACAGACGCTTGCCCAGTTTTCTACTGAATCTGGGAGATGGGATACAGCCTGCTTCCCTCTCCACTCATCTTTGTGACCTCCTTCCCCCACCCACCCCCTGCTGCCTCTGTTCTGCATCCCCCCAGTGTCTGTCCTCTCCTCTTCTCTTACAAAGGTATCTCAGGACCCATCCTCAGATAGGGTGGCCCAAATGGGTCCTGGAGATGACTGAACCCAGCTTTTCCTTTCAATATTTCAGCCCACCTCCTTCCTAGCTCTCTGCCACAGACACGCAAGAATACAGTAGCCCAAAATGCAGACTGACAAGGACAACTGGCTGGCCAACAGCAGAAGTAGTCTCAGAGCTGTGAGCAACTTCTTCCATTCTCTGGGGTACACTACACAGCTACCAAGTGTCAGCTAAATAATTCTTAGGAATTTGCTTGTAGAAAAATTATTAACTTTATTTTAAACATTATTCCAGAAATAAAATCAGTTCTCTCCTTTACCTTCCCCTTGACTTTCATATACATCACTGTTGCCTCTACTATGACAGAAAAAAACCCCCAACACCATATTCCTACCTCGCCTGAATATGACACACAGTTAGGAGTGCTGTTAAAAGGAACTTTTGGTTCATTCTGATCCCAATATGTAAAAACCACAGCTGAGCGATCTGACCACTTGAACAAGGTTGGTACATCTTCATTCCTGAGACCCATCCACATTTCTTCTTTAACATCTGTAGTTTAAAATTAGGACAATAGCGTAGTTTGAAATAAATACTCAAACAAATCAGAAAGGAACATGAAATCAGCAAAATTAGGTTTTTATCACTATACTGTACAGCATAAAAGCCACAATTTTTTTTCTTACCGTGAGAAAGGGGATATGAGACAAGTACAGTATATTTTCATCACCCTGTTTCTTAACTTATATTCATGAATGTGAATAAATTTCACAGAGAAGATAACAAAGAGAAAAGAAAAAACAGAAATAACGAACACAACCAAATTTAATTTTTAGACTGCACACAAAAATGTAGGACCACAGAGTACAGATAACATTTGTTAGTTCAGTGACCCAGTAGTCAAATATTGACCCAACTATCTACGATTCTCTTTGAATGAGAAAATTAAACACAAGGTATTAGGCAACTAGAAGTAGGTTAGCCCAATAAATAAATAAATAAAATAGAGTAAACCAAACCAAGAACTAGTACAGAGGGACTGGACCTGAACAGCAACACTCAGCAGTAGCCTGGATACAAGCCCAGCTTTAGCACCATCATTAAACAAGCTAGGGGTTATGACAATCATATGATAGAACATGGAAAGTGGTTTGTAATTTACAGTGCCCAGCACTTGGTGCTCGACCTTTATGAACATCCCAACTCACCGTTATGAAGCTTTGTAACTATCAGTTCGACGTCCGCTAATGAGTGTACGCTGATGAGGTTACTCTTGTTTGCTTTGCACGACTCCTCCGCCGTACTCCAAGGGACCTGGTTGTTTATCAGCATGTAGCAAAACCCATTGTGGGGAAGCCAGCCCGAATCACAGCGAGTATCCAAGTGTCTCCAAAACTCTAACAGTGAAGAGAAACGAAATTAGAGGCTTTTGTTTTACATTGGCTAGTGCAACGGGCTGGCATTTTCTTCATGTTTTAAATCCAGCAGCACCTTGAAAACAGCCAGAAAGCAGCGATCAGAATGCCTTCACATCTCTTCAGGGCTAACGTTTTAAGAATCGGTCACAATTCAGTCAAGCAAATAGACTTGAATGAGCAGCGTTATGGGCATTCATAATATTTTGGGGCCATGAGGTAGGCAGAAGGAGAAAGAAGTTAGTGTGAGTGAAAGTAAAAAGCTGAAATGCATTACATTAAGCTGACCTTCGTGTATGTGAAAGGTTTGGAAGTAGCTGAAAGCAAGATTTCAAAAGCAATTAAAGGCAAATCAAGTTACTTCATTGCAGGACAGCAGCTTCAACAAAAAGTTGCTTGTTTTGTTCTGGCAGGGGTTTGCACTTTTACAGGTTGTTATTATCTATACGCAGTACCATGCATAAGACCAATTTTGAATAGCTCACAATGAAACAAATGCTTAGTTTTAATTATTTTTTTTTTTCTGAAAGCTAAGGTATTCAATAATTCAAACTGATTTTAATGCATACTGAAAAAGGTATATGCTAATAGCCTTTCTGGTTCAAAACACATTCTAAAATACTCCAAAAGAATTCTGGTTTTTAATTAATAAAGCACTGTATAAACACTGGTAACAACTCTACATACCCCACTAAGGAGCCAAAAGAACAGGTAAGGATGGTTAACTGACAGCTAGTTTTCAAGGGAACATTTGAAAGTTTGAATGACT
>VXBH01002513.1:57417-150078 GCA_013400035.1 Rynchops niger | reverse complement strand
TTCTGTGCTTCTGTGAAGACAGTTTGTGTCGCAGGTTTGAGCTTTGTGGGGCTGGGTACCCCTTCACATGAGCATCGATGGTGTCGAGCACATGTCGGTCAGGTGGATGGGGATCTCCTGCACGTGTCCAGAGAAGGTCCTCGCTTCTCGCTGTTCTAGGTCTGTCTCCTGCAATTAGGCTTGGGAGCTGCCTGGCAGTAATGCCAGTCCCAATAAAGATTAAAAAAAGAATAAAATTCCAATGAATTGTAACTAATGCTAGAGAGTGCATTCTCTCTTCACTTGTGTTACTTTTAATTGCAGTTGTCTTCCAGTAGGTCACCATTATTTATCCAAAGCATAGATGAGCAATATTTATTGCTGTTATAAACCCATTTTACAGCCGCCTTGTCTCCACGCTTGTCTCCACGTAGTGTTTTTGCATGGGAACAATGTGGGGGGCTGACGTGAGGTCTCCTTGTCTTGATATTGGCTAAATTTTTCTGAAATTACCGAGCGCTTAATGAAGGTTTGTTTAATTGTGGCAAACCTGCTATGTGCTGCAAATCCAGTTATGTGGTTCCTTGACCGTTGCACCAGAATACAAGTGACTTAATAAAAAGAGAAAATTTGCATTGGAAAGAAAGAAGAAAAAGGTTTTATTGTTCAATAGAGTCTTCGTGTAAGTATTGGTAAAAGTGCGCGTGAAGGCTTCGGTGCAGAACGTGAGAACAGAGACTGGTTTTAGTGGAGGGGAGTTGGTTCAGGATCAGGAAACTGCAGGGAAATCGCTCACGTTGAGGGAGAGGAGGAAAACTCATGACACCTTTCCCCCTTTATGCTGATGCTGGAAGCAATACCTTCTGCCTGGAGAGACTAGAGTATCCCTCTTCCTATTTAATGATGTGCTAAAAAAAGATTCAAGGGAGTCCAGACTTGTGTCCCTGAAGCACCTATGTATTTGTGTTAGGATTTGGCAGAGAATTTTACTGGTGGCCACAGTTACGCCTTTAGTAAACGTGGTTCTTTACCTCGAATGTAGCTGATGTTGAATAGTGAATCAACATGACCCCGATCCAGGACAGCAGAACAGAAATAACCCAGAATTTTAAGCACTGAGAGACTTTTTTTTCAGTGTAACATACCCGAGCGTCACTGCTCAGATCCTGGTGCTCCTCCGGTCCCCGCAGAGACGGCGTCTGCCCGGGAGAGCAGCGAGGAATTACTGCTCACCGACAGTGACTTAAAAAAAAACCTGATATGGGGTAAACGTATAGTTCTTTGTAGGTCGTGGTAAAGGCAGCAGTCTTTTTCCAGAGCTCTTATCAACAGATACAACCACTTAATAAAAAAAGAAAATCTGTTTTCATCAGAGCACCGCAGGGAGCAGGTCGAGCAGCATCCGGGACCGTTCCAGGCTGGAGGGAGTGGAGATGGCCGTGTAACGAGGCTAACGAGTTGTGTGTGTGATGCAGTGGCCCGAAGATGAGCACTACAGCTGTCTCCTGCGTTGTGGATGCTGTTAACAGCTGGTAAAAAGCCCAGAGAGTAAAAAAGCTGCTAAAACTGTGATAGTTTGGCTTTGCTGGTGCTTCCCACTCGGATGCTTAATGATGTGCTGCCTTCGAGGTACGGCTCTAGAAGATGAAAGGGACTTAGAAGAGATTTATTGGTAGCCTAATGATTGCTAAACTTAGTCATTTGTTCCCTGGCTCAGGGCGTGCAAAAGTGCTGCAGAGGTGATAGTTCTTCTCTTGGGAAATAAATATTACCAGCGCATTCAGTGGTGATGGTGAGGTGCATGTACTGGTTGAAAGGCTTTGTCTGGGCAGAGGGTGTAGGGAGGAACACAACATGTCTTTTTTTCTTTCTTTTCTTTTTTATTCTTATTGGCTGATGTAGCCTGAAAAAATAAGACAAACTTTTTCAGCACTACTGCGTTGGTTTTATTTTTCCCTACCAAGTGAAGTTGCCAAAAAACTTGGCAAATCGAGTGTCGTTGTTCCAGCACTGGCCCAGTGAAACCTGTGGGCTTGGAGGGGCTCGGCTCTCCTTCAGACAGAAATACAGGCTGAGGAGCAGTGGGTTTCCCCAGAGGAGGGGGCGATGGGTGGCTGCTTACGTGCCCCCCTCCATTATTAATCTTTGCAAGGCAAATGGGGGCCGTGGGTCTCCCCACCATCAGCGTGGCTGGGGGAAGCTAAAGCCATCTGCTTTGGAGGGTCTCCAGCCCCCGGCCGTGCTGAACAAAGCCCATGGCCATCGCAGGGTCCTTGCGGCCGTCGCAGGGTCCCCGCAGCCTGGCATTACCAAAATTGTGGTTTCAGGCATTTCTTTCTTTTTATGTGCTGCCTGCAGGACGGGTGCTGATGAGACTGGGATCTCTGTTTTCGTGGAAGTAGAAGCCAGTTTTGCTGCAGCTCCCCCGTAACTCTTTAATCTGTGGGGACGTTCCCACCAACACACCCAGCCCCACATCCATACAACCGTCCTTCCTCCCTGCCAAGAGCAGGGCAGTCACTCCTCTGTTGGCCTGTCATTATAACCACCTTCTTCGGGTCTCTTTCAAGAAAAGACAAGGTACATGTTTCCATTAGGATTCATCTATTTTTAAGCTGTCTGTGACAATAATATTTTAGTCTCTTCATCTTTGTGCAGTAATCACGATACTTTTATTTTTCATCTGGGTGCTGAAGGCCACTATCTTTCTCGGGTTTGGTGGTTTACGTCACACAGAAAGTCGTGGCCCCTCCTATATGTGTGTTGGTATAATTTTTTTTTTTTTGAAGTAAGTCAAGACTGTTTTTTCTTATTAGAAGTTTATAGCTTAAATAGCCTTTTCTACTGTTGGAAGCTGTGGTAGTCTATAATTAACTTAAACATAAGTGTTCTGTTTCTGAATACAGTTAATGAGCACTTAAGTTGATTACTCAGGTTGTTAATAAACTATTATAAGCTGCTGTTTGATTCAACTTGAAATTCATATTCTGATGTCTGTCTTTTCAACACTTAAGTGCTTTGCTGTATGGGCCATAAAGAAATCCCCTTGATAAGAATATTGTTGTTGGAAGGAGACTGCTCTAATGGGCAATGTTCTCACTCGAGTGTTTCCAGCCCTGGGTCCGCGTGGGGCTGCAGCTGGCGTGGCCGGGAGGACGCCGTGCACGGCACTGATGGGGAGCGGGGTCTCACCACTGAGAGCACCACGCTGCGGCAGCGGCCTGGCCGGTGTGGCCACGTCCTGGATGGTGACATTGGACCAGGCTGCCCAGGGCAGCGATGGAGTCGCCATCCCTGGAGGGATTTAAAAGCCGGGCAGACGTGGTGCTGAGGGCCATGGGGTAGTGGTGGGTTTGTCAGTGTTGGGTTGATGGTTGGACTTGATGATCTGAAAGGTCCCTTCCAACCTCAACCATTCTATGATCCCTCTCTTCCATTCCTCACTCCGATTCAGCAGCCAGCCAGCTGTAAGCTGCTCTGCAGGCACCCACACGTGGGGGATGGTATGTGAGGGGGAGGGAAAATAATTCCCCTAATCCCAACCCAAATATAAAGTTCTGATGGGAATTGTTCTTTAACCCAAGCCTGGTTGGCACATAGTGATGCAAGGGTCTCCTACCTTTGTACCCGAATTGTAGACCCGTCTGTGGGGAGGATTTATGGAGGGCCAAAGAATAAGTCCAAGTCCAGTTAATTTATTTTTTTGCCCTCCTTGTGCTGCTGTGCACGCCAGAACGCTTTGGGGGCCGAAGCTCAAGCATTTCTCAAACCGGACTCTCCTGTTCCCTCTCCAAGTCATACGTGATTTATCCTTCTCATTGAAACTCCGTGGGGCGAGTTTCTTAGCGAATAAATAGTTATGGAAAAGATACTGTTTGTTCAGCTGAAATCATGAGGAACGGGGTCGAGCTCAACTCCAGCCTCCTGGCTCTGCGCCCGGGGTGGCTTTGAATGGCGCTTTCCATCCTTGGCACTTAGGAATAACCAAGAGGGACTGATCGTGTTGGTTCTCTTGTGAAAGCTAGCTGGGAGATCAGGAGCTAGTAATTCGATTAACCATTGCGCGGGTTTAAATGGCTCATCTAACGCATGTCATACAGCACTTGTGTAGTACACCTTGGCTTTGCCAAGAGAGGCAAGGATGGAGATGGTCTGAGGAGGTGGTGGTAGTGGTGGGATGCTCTCTGTCTAGGGGGGATTCAGGCCACCTTCACGAAACACCCTGGCTATGGTTGCTGATTCAGACAGATACTTCCTCTGGCATTTCCTTAATTCATGTATTCTCTCCAAATTACCGCTGGCGGGCTCAAATGTGGTTTTCTGTGGTCATATATGGCAGTGATGGCTTTTGATTTCCTCCAAATCCTGGCTCTGGATGCAAAGCCCCTGAGGGCTGTGTGAAGGTGCTGCCCTGTGGTTCCTGTTGTACTCTGATGCCTCAGCTGGTGGCTGTTTGGAAAAAAAATACCTCTTTCTGCTTTAATTTACCCTGAAACCATGTCCTGTCCACACGCTGCTGCGGGAGCATGGCCGTGCTTTGGGCAGCAGCGTGTTGTAAAACCCGGGGTGTTGCCTCTCCAGCCTGCTGAGGGGGAAGGTAAATAATGGCTTAAAAATGATGGGGAAAGAGGTGAGCTGCCACGCTGTGGGTGAACGCCAGTGTCTGGTCAGGTGTATGAGGATGTGTTGCATTTTCAGCAGCTTCAACCCTGCCAGGTTGCAGTGAAAACACACGTAGGGGAGGCTTTGGGTAGTCTCGGGGAGGATTAAACAACGTAATTTAGCAAAGTCAGTGGAACAACAGCTGCGTTAGTAACAAAGCTGTGCTAAGGAAAAATTTGGCATTTTCTGGTCTCTTCCTTGTGTTTTTTACTTTGCCAACAATGTCGCTTTAAAATGCTGAGCGTTAACACAGAATGCGTCGCGCTGAAACTCTTCCCTGTGTGTGGAAGATGAGGACCACGTTATCCAATGAGTTGCCAGCTTGCCTTTTAAAGCCATTTTATTACTGCTGATAGCCTTGGAGGTATTTGAAAGCCCGTCTTCGGGGAAGGAGCAGACGTGGTTTGTGATCACTCTGAGATCGCCGCTGCGGAAAGCGCTGATGGCCGTGCCGTCCTCCGCTCTGCGGGCCAGCTGGCCCTGGGACCTCCTCCCTTGCAGTTTCAGTAGGGTTTTTTCCAGCCAAGGGCGAGGTTTTGAAAGCTGCTGAGCTGACTGAATAACAGCGTGCCGTTGCTGAAAAGCATTTCCTCCTGGTTTTGGCAGTGCTTCTCCTGCAGTTTGGTGCTCGGCAGAAGCAGTCGGGCTTGCGCGGAGCCAGGGAGGTCTCGGTGTGGTGGTGTTTGGGTCTCTGTGGTTGGTGCTTGACCAGGCTCTCACCCTGGNGGAGCCTTCTCTTCTGCAGGCTCTTCTCCAGGTTTGGTACCTTATTGAGATGGTGATTGGGGGCAGCAGCACAGGCATCTCCAGGGTGGGATGTCGCCTAATGCTGCCCCAGGCTGCTCCCAGTCCCTCTGGAATGGGGAACCTCATCATTGCATTGCTTTTCTTAGTCAATATCCTGTTCTATAAAGTTACTCTTTTTGGTAGTCACCTACAGAAAAATATCACTTTATTAAATGTATTATTTGTCAAAATGTGACTCTCCCCACTCTGTCCTCCAAGAGCAGCATTTCCATTTTCCAGCATAGCAAAACAGGGCATAAAATATCTGTCAATACTTTTTTTTTTTTTATTTTGGCTTGAACTGATATGACCTTTTTTTTTTTCTTTTCTTTTTTTCCCCAGTAACAACCTTTATTAGCGAGGTGGCATTTGCTCAGCCCCCTGTGGGGCAGACCAACTCCTCTGCCAGCGTGGTGGCCGCACTTGGTGGCCTTGTGCCAGCACACCACATGCCTTCCCGCACCTACGTGGCACCGCTGCTCCGAATGGGGCCGGAATTCTTACATTGCTTCTGTATTCCTAGAGGCAGCTATTAATTTTGGGGCAGGAGAATGATGATTTGGGAACAGCGCGCTCAGGCCCACTCGCACATCGCTGTGTGTGTTCTCCTTCACTTGAGGGGGGAGAGTGCACCCAGGATAGGCCAAAGTGCTCCTCCTTTGCTCGAGCAACACGTTTGGTTGACAAGGAGGGGAAAAAAAAATAATAAAAATCTTGTTTCCCTAATATGAATAGTCTTCACCTACTAAAGAGATTTATTTTAATTTTTGTCAGTGTTGCTCCTCCTAATTGCTGCTTTTCATGTTCTGCTGAGCCGTGTATGGAGCATTGTCACCTGGTGGTAACTAGTCACAGGGCAAGTGAAGAAAGTGGGGATGAGGTTAATCTTTTATCATTACAATTAGTGGGGAAAAAAAGGTGTGTTGGGCTGTGTGGGAGAGCTTTTCGCTGCTGGCACAGGATCCCCCTCTTGTGGGAGGAGACCTTCCTGAATGCTCCTGCAGCTCTTCGTTCAGAGTGGTGGCACTCGCTTCTTCATCTACCTCTATTCCTCGATCTTTTTGTTACCGTTTAACATGTTAAATGTGGAATGTGATGGAATTGCCTTGCTAAGAGCACTTCCTAGGTAGTGCCTGGTGCCTTCAGGATCTCATTCTTGTACCAACGTTCCCATCTGTCACTATCAGGTTTGTAGAACAAAACTGGTCTGCAAGCACCAAGAATAATGAAACTTGGGTTTTCTGCAGATTCCTGTCCTTTGTTGATGAGCTGCTTCCTCTTCCTTCTCCTCTTGCTTTCCTCTCCCCACCCTCTTCCCCTTCCCACCCCGTGTCATCAGCTTTCTCCTCCACTGTCTGCCGGGACTGTGGGTGGCCCAGTGCCTGCTGGCCTCAGGTCCCCGGCACTGGTGGCCTGGTAGACGGTGTTTGAGAACACTGTATAGGGGAGGTTTCTTTGGTTGAGTTTGGGTGAGTAGGAGAATAATGGAATGACCGGGAAGGGTTTTTTCCTGAAGAAGTCAAGTTAACAATTGCATTCCATTCTTGAGGTCTAGTAGTGGTGGGTTTTGTCAGTGTTGGGTTGGTGGTTGGACACGATTATCTGAAAGGTCCCTTCTAACCTAGGCAGTTCTATGATTCTAGTAATTAAGGTGTGTTTTTGCAGAACAGTGTTTTCCTGCTAGGTCCACCTGTGGGTGTGATGGTGGCGAGCAGCATCTCGCCTTGGCACGGCCCTGCTCTGTAAACAGTTGTGCTCTTGAATGGGAGAGAAGAACTTTGCTGGTTTCGGGGGCGGGGGTGGGAAAAAGTCTTGTAAATGAGAAAATGTTTTAAACTACAGGGATGTGTTTCCAGTGAGCTCGCTGGATGCAGCAGTGCTGTTACCCCCTAGGATGGTTTATTTGCAAGCGGCAGCTGATCCCTTCTTGCCGTTGGAAAGGGATGGAGCGGAGCCTCTGAAAGGGCACTGAGCAAAGGCTCCGTTTTCTGCTCTCTAGAGCTTCTGTGAAAATTTGAATCATCGGCTTTTGGTAAGACACATGAGAGATAAATAAGGTTAAAATTGGGAGAAGCTGGCCTTGTATGGCAGCATGGGAATAGCGCTGCTTCGCTTGAATTAATTAGTCAGAAGCTTTGTCTGTGAAGGGGCTGTGGGGATGCTTGGTTCCTGGGCTGTTGTGATAGGAGGAGGAGGAGGGCAGGCATGCAGGCAAGAGGTCCTCCTCCTTTGTCTATTCATGGAGCTTTTTCTCCTGGGACAATGTGCTCCTTCAGCGATCCTTGGAATCCGTGACCACAAGAGAGATGGGATTTTGGCTCAGGGGCTGCAGGTTCTGGAAAGAAGAGCAGAGGAAAAGGACCCCACCAAAAAAGCCCCTATAAAGCAACAGTTCTGGAAACTTTGCTTTGGTCCAAGCATTGAGTATTGCTTAATTTTGGCTGGTCGAGAGACTAGGGTGTAAGCCTGGTCTTTGGGTCGATTCTGCGCCACCCACCTTGTAGATGCAGGAAGGTGATTTCGGAAACCCTCCACCCCCACGCTGCTCGTGTTGGAAGTCTCTTTAAATTCCTAAGGCAAGTCAGCAAAGTCATGAACTGATAATGCAATAAAACATAACGGGAATACATTAGCGTGAACCGTCTCTGGCCAGAGGAGCTGTTTGGGTCTGAAAGTGCTTCACCATCGCTGTGTCAGATCTTTGCAGAAATCAAGCCTTCAAAGGAAGGCTCGGTTGGCACGAAGAGCTGCCGCCTGTGGTTCTGCTTGCTGGCCTGAGCAAGGATGACCTAGGAGAAAGAGTTTAGTCCTCCTGTTATAAAAAGTAGGCTCACCTTTTCCTATCCTTTCCTGTCTCTGCAGTGGGAAATGCCAGGCGGCCGTGCTTTAGGTTAGGAGCAATGTGCGCCCGCTGGGGGCTGATGGGGCTCAACCCAGCGAGGGGTTGGTCCATGTCTGGAGCAAACACGTTTTACTTAGAGTTGCTTTAAGTATTCCTCAGCACCTTTAGTCTGCGGTACCTGCATGGACAGGCAGATTTGACCTTTAGGAGCAATCCATGGTGATTTTCTCTTCCTGAAGCTGCCGTCTTTAAGGCTGCGCAGGAAAACTCGTCAGCTCTACGGGCTGCTCGTGGGCGCTGGGGCGGTGGGCAGCCGCTTGCAGGTGCATGGACCTAAGACGCTGTTCCTCTTATCTCTTATCCTGTAAAAAAAATAAGGCAGAGATAAGAGAGGAAGAATAGAGAGAGAGTTTCTATGGAGTGGGTGTGATTTGACTACTCCCTTCCAGCATTATGAACGTGACTGACTGCTCCTCTGTGCCGGACTGGGAGCTGCCCAGTCCCACTGGCTGCACAAGCTGAATGAAACACTCATACACAAGAAAACAGTTCAGCCTTGACATGCAACTCCTTTATAGAAAGCTCTTGGTAAAAAGGATGATCACTTTTTAGAAACTATTTTAATTTTGACAAGTGAGGATGCAATATTTAAAATCATAAAAGCAGGTCCTGATTTAATGCCCGTTGGAGGACAGAGAGAAGATGGAGCGAGACTCTTCTCAGGTTTGCAAGGGTAGGGTGAGAGGCAGCGAACACAGATCACAGCAGGGGAATTTCTCATTAAATATTAGGGAGGTGTTTTCATAACGATGGTAGTAAGGCATTGAAACTGGGGCTCAAAGAGGTGGTGGAGCCTCCAGCCTTGGAGATACCAGAAGTCAACTGGACGGGGCCAGTTGGTTGAAGGAGGAGAGCAGGAGGAGTTCTGTGCACGAAGGGACCAAGGGAGTTACACACCCTTCAGTATTCAAATAGTGAAATTATCCAACTGTTAGCAATACAAGTAGCTGCAACGCGAAAGCTGCTTTGTGTGCCGAAGCTTGCTGCTGCTTGCAACTGCTCTTCCTGGTTAGGCTGATGTATGTCTACGAGGAAGCGAACGTTTTCTCCTGTGAACCCAATTAGGATGAATGAAGAGCCTCCAAATTTTGCAGATAACTTCTTGAAGCAGTCTTAGTACTAGTAGCAAGGATCACATTTAAAAAAAAACAACACGCCACTAACCAAGCAAGAAAGCCAAACCACCACTGTTCTAGCTAAAGCCAAAAATCATGGGGTAAAATGCATTTTCGACCTGATTTACTGATGTGTGCATTTTTGTACTCCAATGTCAGCCGATGTAATCAGTCAGGTTGCGTCACCATGGGGGTGACATAATTCAGAAGACAACAATCAGCTCATGTGAAGGAGAGGAAAATTGAGGTAGGAGAGTGAGTGATAGGGGAAAACGTCTCCTGTGGAAGAAAGCTGTTTGGAGCAGGCTGGTTTGCTGGTGGCTGGTGCCGGTGGGCTGTGGGGCTCCATGGGAAGCTGCAGACCCCGTGGTGGTCTCAGCAGGGAGCGGAGCTTGCTGCTGACCCCCTGATGCTGGTTGGAAAGTGGCGGCACGGGCTGGTCCATGTCACAGCCGAGGTGTCAGCAAGGGTTGGGTCCCACCTGCAGGAGACCCTCTGCAGGTACCCACGCTGCTTCCCTTCCTGCAGCCTGTCTGTAGTTCTGCAAGTTCTCCTCTCACACTTTTATTTGACTTTTTGGAGGTAGCTGGAGCAGTGCTGATTTGCATTTAGGTGGATTCTGGTGGTACAACTTCATTTAGACTGGAGATAAAACCGAGTCCTACCTCCACGCTGTGCAGGAGCCAAGCGGCTCAGCTTGGAGCTGGTCTGGCACCTTCTCTGCGTTTGGAGACACAACCACAGCGCTGACGTGTTCCTTCCTTGCCTGCGGAATGCTTTAGACTTCTTTAAACTCTCCTTCATTTCTTAAGTTCTTTGAAGCGTTGTATCTCCTTTGATCCTAGGGTTAGCCTCCAGAAGAGAGCTGCGGTTGGGGTGGCTGGGGCCAGAGTGGTTCTCAGTATTGTTGCCGAGGCTGAGGGGTGTGTGATGCTGTCCCCCTTGTGTCCCCCTTGTCCCTCTTCTGTCCCCCCCGTGTCCCCAGCGTTACTCTGTGCCTTTGGGCAGCAGCACGGTTCCACCTGGGAAACTAGGTTAACGGTTGGACTTGATGGTCTTAAAGGTCTCTTCCAATCAAAACAATTCTATGATTGTATGAAGCAGCCCAATGCAAATTGCTGTGGCCTGTGCAGGCCACATCAGATCACAGGGAGTGGTGGAGGGCAGAGGTGTCCCTCCGAGGGACCTGTACAAGCAGAAGTGGGCTGGCAGGAGGCGTTGTTAAACCTGAAGTTGAACAAAAGCAAGTGCGAGGTCTTGTGTCTGGGACAGACAAACCCTGCTCAGTGATATGGGCTGGGGTCAACTCTCTGGGAAGCAGCTTCTGCAGAACAGCGTCATATAATCATTTAGGTTGGAGAAGACCTTCAAGAACATTGAGTCCCACTGTTAACCCAGCACTGCCAAGCCCACCACTAGCCCATGTCCCTCAGCACCACCTCTACACGTCTTTTAAACAGAAGCTGCGGATGGGCAGAGTGCCCTTGGGTGAGGGAGGCAGGAGAGGGTCCATCAGGTCCGAGGAGGTGGTCTTCCCCTTTATCAGGGACTTCTGATGCTGCATCTGGAGCACGGTGTCCACGCTGGGGCTCCCCAGCACAGAGAAGGAGTGGACGTGCTGGACTGGGTCTACCAGACCCACTATGGTGGTTGGGGCTCTATCCCAGCCTGGGGCAGAGGGAGGACACGGGGAGACCTGGCTGCTGTTTTACAGCCACCCCATTGTGCTGCCCAGAGGTGGAGCCAGACCCTTTTCGGAGGTGCCCAATGCACATGGGCTGCAACACAGGGAACCCCGACCACAATTAGGGGAGAAAATTACTGCACAAGTGGTCAAATCCTAGAGGGGCTGGGGAGAAGTTGTGGGGTCTCCATCCTGAGTGACCTGGCCTGAGTTAGAGCTGCTTTGGGCGGCTCAACCTGGCTGAGCTCCGGGGGTCCCTTCTCATCTACCCCGATGTTATTCCATGGTTGTGATTTTATGAGTCTGTAATTTTATTTGGCATCTTTATTGTGCATTGCTCTGGCAGTAACTTTGACTAGCCCTGAGGTAAGTGCTGTTCTGTTCTGGTCCCACCTGAATAATAAAATTAGAAATATGCTTGTATTAGGTGTTAAGCATTTATCAATTTATTTATCAAGTCATTTATCTTGCTCTCTGAGAGCAAGAGGGGAATTATGTATTTCTCTGCCACCTTGTGAAAGCTACCACAATTTTTGCTTCTGTTGCAACATAAAATTATGTATCTTGAGCTCTTCTTGCTCCCAGTGTTTTTTGCAGCATGTATCACATACCGGAGTGCCATGTGCTGGGGACTGGGAGTCCCTGGCTTTGGGCGAGCGCTGCTGCGGTAACCGCTCACGCGGGTCAAGGGTGATGAGATGGAATGGCAGAAATATTGTGGGTTTTTCTTTGATTTCTTCGCAGCTTTCTTTGGCGTCTCAAATTTTTCAGGCAGGAATGACTCACTCATCCATTATGTGGTTTCCTGACTTTTAGCAATTTTTCTTTCACTTAAAAAATAATAATTATTAGCTTTGAATCACTGTGCTCGGCAGCCAGCATTCAAAGCCGCGCACCGTGGGCTGTGGCTGACTGGAGCGGCTGACTCACATCTGTTTTCAGATTGACATTGATTTCTTCCCACCCNGCCCAGGTTGCCCAGAGAAGCTGTGGCTGCCCCATCCCTGGAGGGGTTCAAGGCGAGGTTGGCCGGGGCTTGGAGCAAGCTGGGCTGGTGGGAGGTGTCCTTGCCCAGGGCAGTGGGGTGGAATGAGATGATCTTTAAGGTCCCTTCCAACCCAAACCATTCTGTGATTCTATGAAATGAGCAGCAGTGCTGGGGATGTCGCTTGTTGAGCTCGGGAGGCATCAGCAGATGGCTGTGGGCTTTGTCCCCCATCATTCCTATCCCACCATGATTAGGGAGAGGAGAGCTGGTGGGAGCTCTCTGAGAGCACTGAGAGCATCCAGCCTGGTGGCTCGTGGTCCCAGGTTCTGATGGTGGCTGTGTCTGCAGAGATGGGGGGTGGTTGTATCTGGCACCAAAAGAGGCTGGAGCTCCCTGGCTTGAGGAAGAGGTTGGGAGCACTGTGGATGAGCGAAAAGCTCTGGTTGGCCTCTGGGAACATGGATGACGCTGTGTGGTTGGGGAAACAACTCCAGAAAAGTGGCTGTTTCGGAGCACTGGTGCAGAATTGCTCTTCAGAAATCCGAAAATTCCTATAATATTTTTATACTGAGAAATGTTTACACCTCAGCATTAATAAACATCCGTTACATCTAAAGATAAGTAACCCGATACGAAATTTAAAGCGAAGAAGGTCACTTTTCCCTAGAAGCATTAAACGAATCTGCTGGTTTTGGCCCCTGGAAAGCAGAGGGGCGGGAGGGCACCCGTCCCCATTGCAGCTGCCGTGGTGTGCTCTGTAAGCTCTGGAAATGGAGAGAACCTGCAGTGCAAAAGAAGTGAAGGAGACATAAATCTCTTTGACGTTCTATGAATTACAATTACAGTTATACCTGTAATTCTGAAAATACTTTAACAAATTGTTTTGGGGGGCGTGGTGCGTGTGGAAGGCATGTCTTGAGCTGTAAAACACAAATCTGTGCAGTGATGTCTTGGGTTTTGGTCATGCGCTAGCTTTGGAGACATGAAGTGTACCAAACACTGTAAATTAGAGACTGTGTTCAGTAACATAGGGAGAACATAACCAATAGTCAGAAAACTGCTTGTAAGTCTGAAAAACCATCATATATTTATGACATAAAGCAGAAACTGGAAAAAAACCCCCAAATTATGTTTGGTAATATTTTTTTCGTTCATAATTTGCAACTCTCAGAGAAAACAGCTGGTCACTTCCTTGATTAAATCCGCGTTCTGTGTGGCAATGGGGAAGCCCGGCTCTGCAGCGCTGCTGCCCTCAGCAGATGTTTCTGTGGAGCCAGAGGATGAAGCACCGGGAGCAGGCCCATAGGAGCTGGGACCGAGCTTCTCCCAGGTGATGGACAGGATGGAAGCTGGTGAGGTCCAACCTTGAGTACTCTGTCCAGTTTTGTGTACTCCAGGAAAGACACTGAGGTGCTGGAGCGTGTCCAGAGAAGGGCAGCAGAGCTGGTGAGGGGTCTGGAGCACAAGCCTTTTGAGGAGCGGCTGAGGGAGCTGGGGGTGTTCAGCCTGGAGAAAAGGAGGCTGAGGGGAGACCTTCTCGCTCTCTGCAACTCCCTGAAAGGAGCGGGTAGCCAGGGGGGGTCAGTCTCTTCTCCCAAGGAACAGGCGATGGGACAAGAGGAAACGGCCTCAAGTTGTGCCAGGGGAGGTTTAGGATGGATATTAGGAAGAATTTTTACACTGAAAGGGTTGTCAAGCATTGGCAGAGGCTGCCCAGGGCAGTGGTGGAGTCGCCATCCCTGGAGGGATTGAAAAGCCAGGCAGACGTGGTGCTGAGGGACATGGGTTAGTGGTGGGTTTGTCAGTGTTGGGTTGATGGTTGGGCTTGGTGATCTGAAAGGTCCCTTCCAACCTGGACCATTCTATGATTCTATGAAAGAGCTGCCTCGTTCTGCTTGGAGGGCTGGAGCTTGCGCTGCAGCATGGACCTCTCCTTCACCCACTGCCGTTGGCTGGCATGGCTGGGTCCTCTCTCAGTGATGCACTCACAGTAAGTCTGGGCAGCCAAGGAGCTTTTCCTCCTCGGAGGATTCTCTCCTCTGGGAATACTTGTTTGCATTGTCTGTCTCTCCAGGAATATGGATAGAGGTTACTTACGGAAATTAGCACAACATTGGAGCGTAAATTGCTGCTGCTCTTACTTGGATGAACCACAGATGCTGGTGCTCCTGAAGCCCCCAAAGCCATGGAGCCAAGACTTTCAGAGAGCTGGAAGGAGGAGAGGGTTTATTTAGCCTGTGACTGGTGTCTTCTGGTGTTGGCATTTGCAACGCCAGCAGGTATCAGGTCCGTCTATCTACACATGGCTGAATTGTTGCAGTTTTCAAATAACCCACGTTATTGTCAGGTTTAAATTAATCAGTGAAACTTTACCTGTCTCCAGTGGAGGAGCTTCTACAGAACATGAGTTGTGAAAGGACAGTCATTTTGAGTGAAGGACGTCCTTAAAGTTGAATCCGGATGGCCTTTACTGATTGATACAGTTTTAATTACTCACTTGTGTTCAGTGCAAAAGAGGAGGGATGTGTAAGCAGTGAGACTACTTAGTTTGTTATTATCATCAGTTTGTTGGTGTCATTGGCTCGTTGGTCTAGGGGTATGATTCTCGCTTCGGGTGCGAGAGATCCCGGGTTCAAATCCCGGACGAGCCCTTGTTTTGGCCCCTTCTCCCAGGTGAATAATGACAGGCCCAGAGGAAATGGTCTGAAGCTGCGGCGGGGGAGGTTTAGGTTAGATATGAGGAAGAATTACTTTACTGAAAGAGTGGTCAGGCACTGGAACAGCCTGCCCAGGGAGGTAGGTGGCTGAGTCACCAATCCTAGAGGTGTTTCAGAAACGTCTAGCTGTGGCACTTGAGGGCATGCTCTAGTGGCAGAGATTGTAGGTTGTTTGGTTGTGGGTTATTTTGGTTGTTTGTTTTTGGTTTTTTGTTCTTTTTTTTTTGGTGTGTGTATGGTTGGACTCGAAGATCTCAAAGGTCCTTTCCAACCGTGAAGATTCTATGATTATGAAGTAACCCAGTCTCTCGTTACTCCAGCCCATTAGAACTTTTTCCTGCCCGTGAGATATTTTGGCTTCTGCTGCTCATCTTGCAGACAGACTCAACGTGGTATTTTCTAGCTGACTTTAGGCGAAACCGTTTTGCCTTCCAGGGTGGTACTAAAACAACTGTTCCTATCTTATTTAGACAGCCCAACAGAAATATTACGCAGTCCTTGGGCCCGAGGAAAGCAAACAGAAGTTTCTCAGGAAGGGAATACCTGAAATCAGCAGTTTGAGCACCCAAGCCAGGGTGCCGAGATCTGCTCTGGAGAGGTCTGGGAGCGACAGGGCAGACAGTACCATGCCCCAACGCTGGGTTGGTGGCGTGGGCAGGAGATGAGATGGTTTATCAAAAATGGGCTGTGTGTGGGGACAGGGCAGGAGGGGTGGTGAGCACTGTTGGGATGGGACGATATGGGCCCAGGGGGTGGCATGGGGCTGGTGGTGGTTGGTGGTGGGTTCTTCCCACCCCACGGCAGGAAATAAGTCTGTTTTGTTCTGTGGGAAGTCTTTTTTGGGGTGTGAGGATATTTTTTAACGTGTTGGAAAGAGCAAAACATTTGAAGAGGAAGAGACAGACTGAGAGAGTTGGGGGGGTTCAGCCTGGAGAAGAGAAGGCTCCACGGAGACCTTGGAGCCCCTTCCAGTCCCTCAAGGGGCTCCAGGAAAGCTGGGCAGGGACTGTGGATGAGGGAGGGGAGCCATGGGACGAGGGGGAAGGGTTTTCCCCTGCAAGAGGGGAGATGGAGCTGAGATCTGAGGCCGAAATTCTTGGCTGTGAGGGTGGTGAGCCCCTGGCCCAGGTTGCCCAGAGAAGCTGTGGCTGCCCCATCCCTGGAGGGGTTGAAGGCCAGGTTGGCCGGGCCTTGGTGCTCCTGAAGCCCCCAAAGCCATGGAGCCAAGACTTTCAGAGAGCTGGAAGGAGGAGAGGGTTTATTTAGCCTGTGACTGGTGTCTTCTGGTGTTGGCATTTGCAATGCCAGCAGGTATCAGGTCTGTCTATCTACATGTGGCTGAATTGAGGGGGTGGCACTGGATAATCTTTAAGGTCCCTTCCCACCCAAACCAGTCTGTGATTCTATAAGACTGGGACACCCAGGGTTTGCCCTGGAGGGGACTGGGTGGAAACAAGGGTTAAAAAGGGCTTTGCTGCTGGTTGCAGGGAAGAACAAGGATGTTTGGGAGAAAAGGGATGAAGCTTTGCTGATAGGAAATCAATAAACTGTTGTATGGAGAAGATGAAGGCGGCTAATTGCAATCAGTGATGAGGGAATTAATGGTAGTAAATAAATGCTGAGCTTGTGCCAAGGAGAGGTGCCAATTTGTGGAAGAAATTTTTAATTGCAGAAGAGCTAGTGGCTGTACAGCAGTGTCACTGTGCTGGCTAATTCCTTCCCGTACCCGTCTCAAGGTGACGGTGGTGACCTGAAGAGAGATGAGTGTCTGCAGATGGATTGCTGAGGGCTTCCTCCTGCATCTGGTCCACCTTGCACAGCTTTGTCACGGTGATCCTGAGAGATGAGGGGATTTTCCAGGAAGTGGTAGCTGCCGTCAGAACAGGGGGGATGGCTTTGGCCCCGTGAGTTCTGCATGGGCTGTTTCTCTGAACACTATTATTAGCTGGTTTGCGAACATTTGCAGTTGGACCTTCCAGCGGAGGCACCCAAGGGCGTTGTTACTTCCTCTGAAAGCGTATCAGAGATCAAATGGTCCAATCTCTGGTTGTATTTACATTTTTTCTAGACTGTTTAATTTGAGTTAGGTGCAGGGTTTGTTGTTTGGGTTTGTTTGTTTTTTTTTTTAACATCGTGCAAGCTGTTTCATTATAGGAAAAAAAAGTGTATTTTTGAACTCCTGCTGATCTGTACTTAGTAGGTGAAGGTCTTCCAGTGGGACTCACCAGTTGGGTTACTTGTGCGCGGGTGAGGATCTGAGCCCATCCGTGACACAGAAGCTGTTTGCAGCCCCTCGTGTAAAGTGTGGTGGAAAACTGGCTGACTTCAGTGAATTTCTATTCCACTGTCTGCTGCAGACCCCACTGCTTCAGAGGGGGTGATAATTTAACACGGCAGCAAGAGGAAGTGAATAATTTAGTGGTGTTGGGCGAGACGCTTGCTTGAATGCTCCTGATGAAACTCCCTTCATCTGGAATCTCCTACCTACAAAAACCACTATGAAAACAGGCGGTTGGAGTTCCTTGGCTCCAGGGGAGGTGGGAAGATGGATGAGGTCCGTGTTTGCAATGCCAGGGAGTTGTGAACGACTCCTTGACGTAACGAGAGTCGCACGTTGCCGCCTTCCAGAACGAGATGTGTGCCCGGCCTCCGCACCTCCCAGGGAAGGAATTTTACTGCCATGGGAACTAGTTGAAAAGGAATAGGGAAAGGTTAAAATCCCAATTTGTTTGACAAGTTTGCCTTTTGCTAAACCAAAATGGTTTATATGTGAATTTTCACGTGCGTTTGTGAACAAGCATTCTGTGTGCAACGTGGAGTAGTGGCTGACGGTTCTCTTCATAGCAGATAATATCCAGCTGTACAGTGCGAACTTGCCATATACAAATCCTGTGAGTACTTTTAGGACAGTGGAAGCGGTTGTGTGCACTCACAACTTGCCAGGCTCCATTGTTTGGTAATTAGAGCTGGAAAACCGATGGCTGCTCTGCCCTTTCTGCCTTGCTCACCGTGCTGCTGCTCTGTAGCCTTGCAAAGTACCCGGTTCCCTTCCATTTTCCTCACCCCTCAAGGGGGAATGGCACCTCTGTGTGCGGTCCTTACAAGACCAGTTAATGCTTTTGTTTCCTTGGCACTTTTTTATTTGAAAACTGGAGTTTTTGGAGGAACCCAGAGCAAGGAAGTTAAGCTGAGTCCTTGTTTATATTAGTGAAATATGTAAACAATTCTTTTTTCCTCCAAATGTAAGATTATTTTTTTTTTTTGGCTGCCATTCCAGTGTTTATAAAAGTGAGTTATGTAAATGACAATTCTTATAATTAAACTGCTGTCTAATCCTATCCCAATGGTTGCTCCTGTTACAAAGCTCCGTGCTACTGGGGGCAATTGGCGGCGATGGCGTTAAGCGCAGCTTTCCAGCAGTCTTGGAGATAATGGGACCTCGCAGGAGAAAATTGAAAGAACCTGAAATTAAACAAGCAGAAATCTCATTAGAGAGAATCTCCCACAAGAAGGGAAATAAAATACTTGCATTGTTACCAAGTTGCTGGGGCTTGCAGGAACCCTCTAGAGATTGTCCTCTCCAGATTGTCCTCTCCAGCCCTGCTCAGGCAGGGTCACCCGGAGCTGGTTGGCCAGGGCTGTGTCCAGTTGAGTTTCAACTGTCTCCATGGATGGAGACCCCCCACCCTCTCTGGGCAACTTCTGCCAGTGCTTTTGACCACTTTTAGAGTAAAATGTCTTTTCTGATGTTTAAGTCGGGTTTCCTGTATTCCAGTTTGTGCCGCTGCCTCTTGTCCTTTTGGAGTGCGCTGAGCTGACGAGGCAGTTGCGGCAGGAGAAGATGTGGGACTGGAAAGTATCATTTCTCCTACAATGTTTCATAAGCCATGCTTTTTTAATCTGTTGATAAAACCAGCCCAAGCTCCTTTTCATGGTAGGTGTCACTCTAGCCCTGCCTGGTCTACTCTGGCGCTTAGGCCTAAGTGTCTGTTGATGATCTCCTAGGTGGTGGCACCCGTTGGGATGGCAGCAAGGTCCCTGAGCAGTCTGCTTTTAGGAAGAAATCCTTTACTGTAAGGGTGATGAGGCACTGGAACAGGTCGCCCAGGGAAGTTGTCAGTGCCCCATCCCTGGAGGGGTTCGAGGCCGGGCTGGATGAGGCTTTGAGCAGCCTGGTCTAGTGGGAGGTGTCCCTGCCCAGGGCAGGGGCTTGGAACTGGGTGATCTGTAAGGTCCCTTCCAACCGAACCGTTCTGTGATTCTGTGAGATTGCGAAATTGCGAAATCCCTTTAGTGGGGGAGAGGGAGCCCCGAGGGGTGCTCGTGTGGGTGTGAGTTCAGAACAATGGCAGGAGGAGGGATGTAAAGATGTGTTGATGTGTTGATAACACCCAGGCCATCATGGCCCTCTATCAGGACACCGCTGGGTTGTAAGGGACTCTTTGTTCTGAAGGGAAGGACAGGTTGTAGCTATTGAGAGGTAATAGTGGGGAGGTAAAGAGCAGGGTTGGAGACACAAACCGACAGGATGAAGAGACAAAAGATTCCTGATGACTCAGAGGTGGGGAGGGAGGGTCAAAATGATGGCATCAGCTCCTGTTGAGGGGTCCAGCAGTCACCCCTCTAAGTCCTGGTGTGCTCTGCCACGGAAGAATGAGTTGGGACAAGGGATGAGGACCAGTGTCGTCTTTGTAGAAACTGACGTAGCAAAAATCAGTGCCAGGCCTTCTGGAAGAGGAAGATGTTAATTAAACCAATTTTGCATTCTTTTAAAGCTTTCACTCACTGAAGATGCCACACGTTGTATCCGAGTGGCCTGACGTGCAATGTCATTGTGTGTGCCGTGGAGGACAAAGCGTGCTGGCTATTAAGCCCTCATTTACATTATCAACCAGTCACTAGGAACCCAAGAGATCACCTGGCTTTTGGATAGGTCTTTTTTTGTCTCCCTTTGGGGAGACAAGTGTTATTTTTTTGCTTAATCTTCCATAAATCTTGGGCAAGATTGCTGCCCCTGGTCTTTTTTTCTTCATTTGGGGTATTTTTACAGCGGCAGCCTGTTTTCCCGTTGAGATAACTGGGAATGGCCCATGCGCTCTGGTGGAATCTCGTGACCATTCTGTTATCAGTGCAGGGTCTTCTGCTGATTAAATTGCTTGCGCCCTTATTCATTCGGGCGTTTTCTGGCCTTGACTCAAACAACAAATTCCTCGCTATTTACTGGCTTGATTGCTTTTGATTGGGTGCTTGGTTATCAACACATGCCATTCTTGCAGCCAGTGCTTTAGGTAGTTGTGCCTCATCCTTAGCCTTTGCATTACAAATGCCCATGGGGTTGTCCTCGGGGCTGCAAGAAATCTGGGCAAAATCACTTCAACACATGTGTCTTGTGGCCTGAATGCTGGACGGACCGCTTGTATGAGCATGGTTTGGGGTTATATGGTTGTGAGAGTGTTAATATGAATAAAATCTCTCTTGTTTTATAATAACATGACCTTTCCTTCCTATAATTTAAACTTTGCCGAAGCGTTGATACGTTCATTGCTATGATAATAAGCACAGGCGAAGAACAAGATGATCACGTAATATTTTGGGAGATATCTCTTAGCCTGGTTTCATTTTTCCTTCTGAAGTCGAGTCCAAAGGCAGTATGCATACGATGACCATCCTGCGTTCTTGCTCTCTGTGGTGGAGATCAGCGTGACAAATCACCGCAGAAAAGGCCCAGCCCAAAGTTCTGAGCTAATTTTGCAATAACTACCAAGAAAACACTTGCAGGGTAGGAGAGGAAAACCAAATCTGCGCAAATCGATGTTAGAGCATCTGATAATATTTAAAATAATTCTGCCAAGTTCTTCTCCCTTGCCAATTATAATAAAGAAAAATTTCACAGATGAAAACTGCTTCCCCCTGGTTGCTATGCAGTGCTCGGACAATGTTGTGGCCAAACTATGAAGTGCCGTTAGTCACCTTCCGCCCCCTTTTGTCCCCGAAGGTGTCATGGAAGGAGAGAGGCTTCCTGGCACACCCCAGCAGGGAAACGCTGACTTCACCCCCTGGGCTGCCACCGTCCCTCACGCCCTGCCCGCCACGGCATTGTCCCTGGCTGCTGCTTCAGTTGCTCTGTGTTGATATTCCCGATGTTTTTCCCCGGTCCACGCGGAGGCTCAGTGAGCCTAGGTGTCCCTTATCTCCACCAGCTTCCTATGGCAGCCGGCCACGAGCAGTGCAGGGGAGAGGACAGCCCTGCTTTGCTGGGAAAGGGAGAGCTTTCTTGGCTTGCAAACTGGTGACCCAAACCAGTGAGCAGGGCTGCTGGGCTCTCCTGGCTGTATGGATGGCCACGAGTTCATGCAGAATAAACTTCACGAGGTTTGTGATGCAGCAGGACACCAGCCCAGCATCTTCAGGAACGCACAAGTGTCTCCATCATCGTCCAACTCATCTTGACGTATCTATCAGGAGGAGCAGCATGTCCCAGACTTACTTTTTTCTTCTTCTTCTTCTTCAGCTAATGAATGCAGAACCCCAGAACTTCAGAAGGAGCCTCATGCCCCAAGCACAGCCTTTGCCATGCTGGACCTCACAGGAAGGGTCTTGTCTAGACCCTGGTTTGGTCATGGGAGTTGGTGTGGGGACACAGCTCTGTGTCCAGCAACCGGGGCACAGCGGCTTGTCAGTGGAGGGAGGAATTGCTCTTTATATGACCTTTTATGATTTTTTTCTGCTTCTTACAAACATTTTAAGTGTGGCGCACTCGTAGGGAAACTTGAAAGAATCTGATTTACTCAGTTCTGGATAATTTTTTTTATTTTTTCAAACGGAAGCCAGCAAAGTATGGATGGGCAGCAATAGGGGTGTGAGATAGTTTGGACTGGAGAGAGAGAAAATGGATGTTAATGGAATTTGGTAGAGATGGCCAAATCTTTGCGTTTGGAAATAAATGCAAGGAGGTGCGGTGGGTCTGGTTTTTTTGAAGTTAAACTGTTTTACATATTCTGGATTTTTTTTCCCCACAACTAAACAAAGTAGAAGGAGGAGATTGTTCATCATAGAATGTGTTGGGTTGGAAGGGACCTTTAAAGGCCATCTAGTCCAACCCCCCTGCAGTAAGCAGGGACATCTTCAACTAGATCAGGTTGCTCAGAGCTTCATGAAGCCTGGCCTTGAATGTCTCCAGGGATGGGACCTCCATCACCTCTCTGGGCAACCTGTGCCAGTGTCTCACCACCCTCATTGTAAAGAACTTCATCCTAATGTCTAATCTACACCTACCCCTCTAAATCATCATCATCATATTACCACCAAACCTATAAATGCAGCCCAAATTATGCCCGTTCCAGGTCTGGCAATACGTGTAACCCACAGAAGTGCTGTGATACAAGACATGTTGTCATTGATCAGAGTGTCCTAAGAAGAAGTCACCAAAGAAAACTCGACCCCGAGACCCAGTGGTGGGACTTGGGGGTGAGTGGGTGTTACACCCCGAGGGAGTGGAGTGTGGGGCTCTGTCATGTCCGTGTGGGGTTCACCTCACATCACCCCGGTGGGTGAGTCTTGTCTGTAGATGTGGACTCCTGCTCAGCCAGGTTTGCACAACGGGGAGTTTCTCATGGTGGGATCTACATTGAAGCATCGACAGCCATGGACAGTGGGGGGACAAAGCCAGCCAGGAGCTGCCAGAGTGGTGGTACCTGCCCCATCTGTGGTCCCTGCTGTGCACTCTGAGTGCCCATATGCTGACCTGGTGCTGTTCTGGTGCAGGAGATTGTAGAGCACGTCTTCTCCCCCCATTCCATTGTGCCATCTGTCCTCTGCCTCTGCGGTCCCCAAAGGTGGTTGGGTTTTCATGTCAGAGAGCCCATTTTCAAAAACCTCCTTTTGGAATTAAACTGGGTGCCTCCTCTTGATAAATATGGATTGTCTGTGGGCCACCAAAGGCCACCTTGGAGAAGTGGGGTGTCTGAAAGGCCTTGGTGTCTGATCCCCTGCGCATGTCGGTAGCGGGGCTGAGGGTGCAGGTACCGGGGACATGCACAGCATCGGCATCGGCTGCCCACAACGGCACCAAGTCACAGAGCAAAGGACCCATTTGGACGGTTTGAAGGTTTGAAAAAGAGAAGCTTTTAGGTAGGAACAAACCCTGCTCTGATCAGGGCGCGCTCTGATGCTGTACCAGCAATAGAGGGCTGCACCAGTAGAGCTGCCTGTGTCACAGATTTTGGGGTTTATCTACCGGTTTTTAGCCCAGCATTGGAGATAAGAAGAATGTTTTTCTTAAACAGCTCTAAAGGATAGACCAGACCTGGAATTTTAGGGCAGTTCTAGTTTTTAAGATTTTTTTGGTTTGTAGTTTCAAGGGTGTTTGTGTTTGCTCTTTCCCAGTGTGGGGGTGGGGGCTCTGGACTCCCAGCCTCGGGGGTGGTAGGGCACAGCAGATGGTGTGTGTGACAGTGGCAGTTATCCGTACTTAATCATTGTTATCAGCAAAGTGTAACTGGATTTGGATTTGGGTCTTTACTCTCTACAACTCCCTGAAAGGAGGGTGTAGCCAGGGGGGTCAGTCTCTTCTCCCAAGGAACAGGCCATGGGACAATAGGAAACAGCCTCAAGTTGTGCCAGGGGAGGTTTAGGATGGATATTAGGAAGAATGTCTTCACCAAAAGGGTTGTCCAGCCTTGGACCAGGCTGCCCAGGGCAATGTTGGAGTCGCCATCCCTGAAGGGATTTAAAAGCTGGGCAGACGTGGTGCTGAGGGATATGGGTTAGTGGTGGGTTTGTCAGTGTTGGGCTGGTGGTTGGACTTGGTGATCTGAAAGGTCCCTTCCAACTTCGACCATTCCATGGTTCTATGTTTAAAACCATATAATCTCCCTAGTTCACAGAATGGTCTATGTTGGAAGGGACCTTTAAGATCATCCAGTGCCACCCCCTGCCCTGGGCAGGGACACCTCCCACCAGCCCAGCTTGCTCCAAGCCCCGGCCAACCTGGCCTTGAACCCCTCCAGGGATGGGGCAGCCACAGCTTCTCTGGGCAACCTGGGCCAGGGGCTCACCACCCTCACAGCCAACAATTTCTGCCTCAGATCTCAGCTCCATCTCCCCTCTTGCAGTGGAAAACCCTTCTCCCTCATCCAGAGTCCCTCCCCAGCTTTCCTGGAGCCCCCTGAGGGACTGGAAGGGGCTCTAAGGTCTCCCCTGAGCCTTCTCGTCACCTGCACAGGATGGTGAGCAAGTGCCCCGTTATTCACAGCAGATACAGTGTGTGTATAGCAGCAGCATGAGAAAATCCATCTACTTTTCCTATAAAAATGCTTTTCTTAGCTTGAGAGGATCATTTTAGAGTTTGGGTTGAGCTCATACATAATTTGGACTCTTCTGCTTAATTCCTAGGAGTTCAGTATGAACTTGGTTTGATTTTTTGGGCATGAGACCTTTCTGATGGGAACTGGGCCAGGAGCTATTAAACTGGTTTCGCGACGACCTCGGAGCAGTCACCCCTGGGTAGTTCTTAATCATTATCTGCTCATAGTGAATCTGCTGCAGCCTCTGTGGAATAAAAGGGCTTTGTTTAATGCGCGTCATACAAAGATCTCACCTTTGGGGGATTTTTGATGCTGGTGTCTCGGCGCTCGTCTGTGGTCATCGTGGTGAGCCGTAGAAGGGACGGATCAGCTGTGTTTGGTGCTTACACGGACACAGGCACGCAGCAAAATTTAAAGTGTTAGTGTTGAAACATGGAAAAATATGTGGAAAACAAGCCAGAAAAATCGGTTTCATAATCAGGAAGAAGGCTAACTTTTTTAATTGACGTGTTACATAAACATACGACTCTTACTGTCGAAACGTCCTCGCTAGACCCTGCGCCAACACTAACAACCTCCAAGTGAGAAATGAAGCTCAGAAATAGGAGGTAAAATACAGTGCAGCCCCCCTGCGCCCTGCTGGCGGGGCATCGGCTGCGAGACCTGCCCCGGGGCGGGGGTGGGGGGGCCGGGGTGGTGGAAAGGCTTTTCCAAACCCAAGAAGCTTAGTGAGAAAACAGGCGGGCAAATGTTTTTTGGTGCAGGCTGCCTAACGCGGGTGCCCTCTCCCTCAGCAGAGTTCTGCCGCATTGACAAGCCCCTGTGCCACGATGAGGATGAGCAGCTCAGCTTCGAAGCCGTCCGCAACATCCACAAGCAGATGGACGACGATGCTAACGGCAATGTGGACGTGGAGGAGAGCGACGAGGTTGGTCCCGATATGGGTCGTGCAATGGGGCGGGAGAGGGGCTGAAATGCTGGGGTGCAACCTCCAAGGCTGTGGGCCGGAGGAGGCAGCGTGCCACCCTGAGCCAAGTTTCTGGCGCGAACAGTGTATTTCAGAGCTGTAATCTTCAGTCTCTGTGGTGCTTCCTCTGCTCTGGGCCTTCCTCGCCACTTAATCTTTTTCTCCACACAAGGTAATACCATTTTATTCCAATACTAAAAGAGAAGGAGATTGGTTTACGTGATTGTTGTTATTATTTCATTCCTTTTTTCATCGTGGGATTGGGAATCTGAATTCTGCTGGAGCCTCTGTCGCTGCAGAGCGAACTCTCTGGCTGCTGTCTCCTTCCCGTTTCAGTCTTTACTACGTTCTTCCACCAACCCAGCGGAAACCGTTACAGGGCGCGTGTGCTGACTGCTGAAAACAGGAGCTATTTTTTGTTGTCTTGGCCTCGGAGATTTTAACTGATAACTTTATTGAAAAGAAATAAGGTTGTTCTTGTTTTCTTACATAAGCACCAATACAAATTATCGGCTAAAAATTAGAAGCTATTAGAAATAACTATTAGAAAAGGGAAAGCTGTTTATTTATAGCGGTGCCTCACTTGCAGTGGATGCTCATTTACAAGGCTCTGACCAAGGTGAGGGATTCTGTCCTTTTATAATGAGACTAGCACCTAAATAAGAAAGTCTTAGGGGTAAGTAGGACTGGGACAGTGATCGTTCCCCTGTACTGGGCACTGGTGAGGTCCCACCTCAAGTGCTGTGTCCAGTTTTGGGCCCCTCACCACAAAAAAGACCTTGAGCTGCTGGAACGTGTCCAGAGAAGGGCAACGGAGCTGGTGAGGGGTCTGGAGCACAAGCCTTGTGAGGAGCGGCTGAGGGAGCTGGGGGTGTTCAGCCTGGAGAAAAGGAGGCTGAGGGGAGACCTTCTCGCTCTCCACAGCTCCCTGAAAGGAGGGGGTAGCCAGGGCGGGTAGGTCTTTTCTCCCAAGGAACAGGCAGTGGGACAAGAGGAAACGGCCTCAAGTTGTGCCAGGGGAGGTTTAGGATGGATATTAGGAAGAATTTTTACACTGAAAGGGTTGTCAAGCATTGGAAGAGGCTGCCCAGGGCAGTGGTAGAGTTGCCATCCCTGGAGGGATTTAAAAGCCGGGCAGACGTGGTGCTGAGGGACATGGGTTAGTGGTGGGTTTCTCAGTGTTGGGTTGATGGTTGGACTTGGTGATCTGAAAGGTCCCTTCCAACCTCGACCATTCTATGATTCTGAGTCAAAGCGTTAGGAGCTAAAAGAAAGCAGAGTGATGAAGGGATCTGCTGCCAGTTAGAGGCCGTTCTCCAGTCCCAGTTCTCCCAGTCCCTCAAAACCACTGCCCAGCTAGGGACGTGCTGCCTGTCGTAGCCTTGCCGCTGGGCTCAGGAGGGTGATGTGTGGCTCTGGAGCTGCGCAACTTGCTTGAAGGGTGGAGGCTTGAAGGGTCTTGTGCCAAGTCCACATCCTGCGACAGAGGCTGGGCTGTGCTGGGAGTGAGGGCTGTTGGATGGTCTGAATTCTTGGCCCTGGAAGGAGGCGAAGCAGGAGCTGTAAGAACGCTACTGGTGGTGACCCGGTGCCCAGTGTGTGCCTGGACGTAGAAGGATGGAGCGGTTGGCAGCCGCATCTGCTGAGCTGTGGAGCTCTCCTGAATATGCCCTCTGCACCTTGAGCCTTTGCCTGGTGAAGATCATAAAATCACAAAATGGTTTGGGTGGGAAGGGACCTTAAAGACCACCCAGTGCCACCCACTGCCCTGGGCAGGGACACCTCCCACCAGCCCAGCTTGCTCCAAGCCCCGGCCAACCTGGCCTTGAACCCCTCCAGGGATGGGGCAGCCACAGCTTCTCTGGGCAACCTGGGCCAGGGGCTCACCACCCTCACAGCCAAGAATTTCTGCCTCAGATCTCAGCTCCATCTCCCCTCTTGCAGTGGAAAACCCTTCCCCCTCGTCCCATGGCTCCCCTCCCTCATCCAGAGTCCCTCCCCAGCTTTCCTGGAGCCCCTTGAGGGACTGGAAGGGGCTCCAAGGTCTCCGTGGAGCCTTCTCTTCTCCAGGCTGAACCCCCCCAACTCTCTCAGCCTGTCCTCCCAGCAGAGGGGCTCCAGCCCTCCCAGCATCTCCGTGGCCTCCTCTGGCCCCACTCCAACAGCTCCGTGTCTCTCCTGTGCTGAGGCCCCAGAGCTGGAGGCAGCACTGCAGGGGGGTCTCCCCCGAGCGGAGCAGAGGGACAGAATCCCCGCCCTTGCCCTGCTGCCCACGCTGCTGGGGATGCAGCCCAGGCTGCAGGGGCGGGTTCTGGGCTGCCAGCGCATGTTGCTGGCCCGTGATGAGCTTCTCATCCACCAGCACCCCCAAGTCCTTCTCCTCAGGGCTGCTCTCCATCCCTCCATCCCCAGCCAGGGCTGGGACCAGGGATTACCCCCACCCGGGTGCAGAACCCTGCTCTTGGCCTGGTTGAAGATATCAGTTCATGTTTTGTAGGCTCCGGAAAGATGGCACATGGGAGAACCTGAGGTATAATGTGCTTGGGGTTGGATGTTTCCAAAATTGTGACCTGCTGCTTCTGGACGAAAAGGCATCTCTTGGTTTTTTTTTCCCCCCATCCTGATGCAGATGGAAGCTGAAGGCGTACGAAAGCCTGCATGGCGTTGTCCCCTGAGAACTGCACAACCACCGCCCCTTCACAAGCCCTTTTCTGGGGCGCATTATTCCCACTTCTCAGATAAGTGAGCAGCCTGGTTTAGTGGGAGGTGTCCCTGCCCAGGGCAGGGGAGTGGAACTGGATGATCTTTAAGGTCTCTTCCAGCCCAAACCCGTCTGTGATTCTATGATAAAGAAACTGTGAGAAACGCTCCTTATCCAATAACAACGGCTCAGGCAGTGAACGATACGAAGCACATTTTATTTGAACATTCTTGCAAGAGCGGGTGACCTAGCAAGTAGGCACACTTTCAGTTCTTGAAACACTTTTTTATTTCCTAATCCCGGCTGAATTTTTCCCTCCCCTGTTTCCCATTGGTTGGGTACTCCAGGGTTCACAGTCTGTCCGAGGCGCCTAAAATTCTTCCTGGATGTCCTGCCTCTGTTTGCTTCTCTTTATGCTACACCTAAAGGGATTCTCTGACTAGTTGCTTTCTTTCCTTTTTGGTAAAAAATCGCTCAGTGTCATTAGCCCTGCCTAAATGTTTGACCACCCTCCTAGACACTAATCTGGTAAGAATCAGTTTGTCCTTTTGTCTGTGTGATAAGAGATGTTCTACAAGCCTTTGCTGGAGCCTCTTTGTCTTAGTCATTCCCTTATTGTGTCACCTCTGATGGAAATGGCTTTTTGGCTTTTCTCTGTTGCAAAAACAATACCTGCCTTTCTTACAAAACTGTGGACCAGGGAGGTTAAATTACCCCCTAAAGTAATGCAGCACTTCAGTTTATTGGTCAAATCCAGCCATCACAAGGACTCTCCAGTTTCACCTGGGAGGTGATGGTCCCCAGGGACGTAGCGGGGCAGCCTGGGAGGGAGCACCCTGTTCTTGAGGAGCCAGCGGGGTTGGCTGACTGTTCCCAGGCTGCAGGGCTGTTCCCTCTGCCTAAATCCCATTTCATTGAGTAATTAAAACAAATTAAAAGCTTTCGATTGCATTTCCTACAGCATGGTGTTTTCCCTGGAGGCAGTTCTCTGCTCGGCATCACCCTGGGGCTGCGGCTCTGCCTCTGCCACCGACTCCTGGAGTAGCTTTGGGCAAATGGCCTCACTCGGCGCGTCCTGCTTACCTGTTATTGAGCTGGGGATAAGCCTCGTGTTGTAGGGTTGGGCATTAACTTGCTATTTTTATGTCTCTCTCAGCAAATCTTGCCCTCTGTCTCAGTGGACTCGTTTGGAGCTTGTTGTACAAGCGCTGACAGGATTATCCAGAGCCTTTGTACTGTCAGTTCGTTTTACCCTATAGATATTGCTATAGTATGAGTAATACAATTTAATTTTCTAAAAGGCTTCGGAATCCCTGCCTTGCTGCCGTTCCTCATCAGTCTTCAGACCCCTCGTAGCTGTGTCAGATGGATGCCCGAGCCCCTGGCATCACTCACCGTGATCCCGCCAGCTCCAGCTCCGCTGTGTGCGTTCCCCTCCCTGCCCAGGAGAAGCTGAGCTGCCGGGACGGTGCTGCTTGGCCACCAGACTATTGGGTGTCTCTGCCGGGGCTTCTCCCAGTGTCCCCCTCTCCCAGCTGCTCCCGGCAGAGTCTCCATTAGTTTTCCCTGTGCCCCTACCAGTGGCCACCTGTGATTGCTCCTTGCCGCCCACTTCCAGGGGACACCAGTTCCTGCAGTGCGTTTGCCTCCATGTGTCACTTCCCACTGCTCATCCATGTGGGATTCGGTGTCCCCTTGGTCCTCAGGTCCCTTCTGGAGATCCACTCCATGTGCTGCCCATGGGGAAGTGGAGTGCAGGGCCATGCCGTCGTGTCACGGGTCCATGCCATCGTGTCACGGGTCCGTGCCATCGCCTCACAGGTCCACCTTCACGCAGGGGTTACCACAGCCATCGCCGTGCCCTTCACTGCTTCGGTCATGTCTTGTGGTATTTTTCTGAGCTCTCTGGGACAGGAATTGCCTCTGAATGATGTTTTTAAGAATTTTGCAGTTGTCACAAGCTTCCCAGCAAAAAAAAAGGTGGTGGTTCTCCATAGAAAGGAAGGAGATGGTGCTATTTCTGTTGTTTAATGGAAACAGCTTTTTGCTGTTACTTCTGCTATTTATGATTGGATATGGGTAGCTTGAAGGAGTAGATAAATTTGTGATTTTTTCATATTAGAAAGCCTGTTTTTTTGTAAAAGTTTGTTTTGGCTAATTGAGATGACCCGTATTAATTGGCTTCCTTCCCATAATTTCCCTGTGCATTAAAATGCTGCTGTGAGGGTATGACAACTGGTGTAACCCTCAGGAAAACCCATCCTTCTCCCTCCAGCCCCAAGAGCAGCGACCCTGGTGAGTGACCGGCCAGGTGCAGCCGGTGGCAGCTGCGGTGGCCTGAAGGCACATGTGGCTCGCCAGCCGGGGTGGCCCGATGGTAAGCAGGCATGTGGCTCGCCAGGATGCGGCATTGCGGCAAGGTGGTGCATGTGTGACGTGTGAATGAAAATAAGAACATCCCTATGGTGGTTGTGATGGCTCTCTTCCTCCTGCCAGCCCACTGCTCTTCCCAAGTGACCTGTGACAACCCTCTTTGGGTTCAAGAGGGAAGAAAATAAGCAAAATAAAATATAAACCGCAGTTTGCAGCATAACTCAGTGTCCTGGTTTGACACGAACCATGATGCTGAGTCAATATTCTAAATATGCATCTCTTCTGAGAACTGAAGAGAGCTTTTCCCTGGTTTCCCTGTTATGCTTGATGAACGTGCTACGCATTTTATGTGCAAATATTTCTCTCTCTGGAAAATACTCATGTGCACGTGTAGGTCGCTGCTGGCCGTAAATTAGTATTTCTGTGTGTTTACCTGTTGACAAAATGAAGTGTTGTAGTGACCCCAAGTTACATCTGGTGGAGTTGGCAGGGTGGGGTTTACGGTGGGACTTGATGATCTTAAAGGTCTTTTCCAACCTAAACGATTCTATAATTCTATAAATACAGTTGCAAGCTTCACCTCTGCTAAGCTTGAAACTTTTATTAAAGCTGCATTAAGTGAAACTTTCAATAAAGGCTTTGAAGCCACTGAAAAAAGGTATTTCAAGAATTTTCCCTGGTGAGCCAGGGTTTCCCAGCCTGAGCTTGGCTATCTCTGCTTTTGGGGTTATGGGCTCTAACCTCCTGTGCACCCTGGACTCGTGATTTAACTCCTGGTCTCTGGGGGTGGGAAAGCTGCCGGAGACAGTGTTTGAAAGAATGCAAGAGGCTCGAATTTAAGCCTTTTACAGTTTTGACGTTTAATCTTCATGTACCCGTCTTCTTCCAGCCTGTGAAGCTCCTCCCTTGGGAGCAGACAGAGAGGATGGCTTGGCACGCTCGATTTCCATGGACTTGTTGAGAAAACGATGCAGATGGTGCCCCAGGATGGAGCTTGTTAAGGCAGAGTGTTCGGGGAGAGCTCCAGTGGTCTGGGGAGGTCTCCATTCGGAGGGTCCTGGTGGAGGGGTGGAAGCTGTTGCAGTGCTGTGCCCAAGACAGTTGCTCTGAGTAGTCTACCTTTAGCGTAGGTTTATATACTTGGAATTTATTTTTTTTCATAGAATCACAGACTGGTTTGGGTGGGAAGGGAGCTTAAAGGTCCTGGGCAGGGACACCTCCCACCAGCCCAGCTTGCTCCAAGCCCTGGCCAACCTGGCCTTCAACCCCTCCAGGGATGGGGCAGCCACAGCTTCTCTGGGCAACCTGGGCCAGGGGCTCACCACCCTGACAGCCAAGAATTTCTTCTTAATATACAATCTAAATCTACCCTCCTTCAGTTTGAATAAGTGGATTTGCAACAGAACAAAGTGAGATAAGTAACATCTTAACAGAACAGTCAGCTAACAAATGTCTTAACGCAGCTCCAGAGCAGAGAGGTTGGTGATGGGTCAGCCTTGCCCGGAGATTGAGCCGAGTTGGTCAGATGAGTTGCCTGGAAAAGCTCAGTTCTCTGCTGTTTGCCTTTCTGTTCATCTTAGATTAATTCCTTTAACTGAAAAAAACCAACCAAACCTTCCTCTGTGGAGGATAAAGCTGAGGTAATTCACAGAATCACAGAATCTTCAGAGTTGGAAGGGACCTCTAGAGATCACCTATCCAACTCGTCTGCTGAAGCAGGATTGCCCAGAGCACGTCACTTAGGACTGCATCCAGGCGATTCTTGAAAGTCTCCAGAGAAGGGGACTCCACAGCCTCCCTGGGCAGCCTGTTCCAGTGCTCTCTCACCCTCACTGTAAAGAAGTTTAATTCTGAAGCTTGGGTTTAATCACCTGTATTCCAAAAGCATTTGCGAGCTCCAGCTCTCGCAGACGTCAGTAGTGGGCATTCGGGAGGGCAAGCTCTTCGCTCTCGTAGACGTGTTTCCCGTGTCGGTGGAGAACTGCCTGTTTGCATTCACTGTTTTGGCCCTTTCTCTTTGAGGGTAAGTTACGGGGACATTTTGTTTGTATTAAAAGACCTGACTGGGCAGAAAGGCAGAGACAGACAGGTAACTGTATTTTTAAAATATTCTAATTATAGGTGAAATTTTGTCCTACAGCTTCATGCTGTCCTTAAATCATCATTGCGTTTTTCCTTTCTGGAAGGGAATTTTCAATGAAGTTTAAGATGACATCAGTGACCTCGATTAAAATGAAAGCACTGTCCCTCATGGGGAAACCTGCTAATTAGCGATCTATTTCTGCTCTTCGCACTCGCTTCGAAGGCAGCTCCGGCTGTTTAGGGGCAACTCTGATGTAGGCTCCCGCTGCCAAGCTTCTCGGATGCGCTTAGCCTAGTTTCCTAAGGAAACACGGTTTATGGGCAGTCCCTGGCTCCTCCCAACCCCGCATCCCACCGCCTGGGGTTGGACATGTTAGCAGAAAGAGGGCTTGAAGACAAATTTTTCTGCAACTTTAATGAAAATTGGTAGCTCGGAAAAGATGTTAAAATTGATGAGCCCAGGGAAGCGATGAGCGGTGAGCTCTGCAGCTGCTTCGTCGGTTTTATGCCCCTCAGCACCCACGTGTGGCTCTCGCTCAGGTGGTGGCTGGTGCTTGGGGGCGACGAGCAGAGATCCAGGGTGTGTGAGGGATGTGAAGGCTTGGGGGGGAAACGCGAAAGTCCTGTGAGTAGCTGGAGTTTCTGCAGATCAAAACATAAACAAGAAAAAAAACACTCCAGAAAATCACACTTCACGGAACTGCTCATTTTTGAGCGTGCTCTCAGCCACCGAGAAGAGTTTGTCTTAATCAAGAAACGCGTGCAACTCAACGTGAAAAACCCGTGCAACTCAAACTCCTCACCCTTTCTAGAGTGGAGAAAAGCATTCTTGTGACAGGATTTGGCAGTTGAAGAATTAAAATGTAGGTCCCTGTGTTTAATGAGGTTATACAAGCCCGAAACCGTTCTGTAATTTTTTTTTCTGGAGGGGGTGATACCTCTGCTTTGGAGCTCCTGGTCTCTGCAGTGCCTCCAGCACTGGGGTGGAGCAGCCATGAGCAAAGGACAATAAGAAAAAGTGTTTTCCTCCTAAAACAGGTAATTTTCTGCCCCAGGCTTCTGGGGAGGTCAGAGCTGTGGGTGGTTTCAGCAGGGATGGGCTGTGTTCCCTCCCCAACATCTGCGATTCCCCTTGATGTCTGTGCAGGGACCTGCTCCTCACCTCCTCACTGCCCTCCCAGAGGTGCTCTCCCATGGGCGGGCATTTCGGAAGGGTATGCAGCAGCTGGCTTTTGTGCACCTTGGATTCTGCTCCTTCTCATTATATACAGAAACATGTTAAATCATAAAAGAAATCTTGACACCAAGCAGTGTTCACAGACTGAGTCCTCCCGCAGTGATCTCCGCTCATGTTGGTTGTTGCTTGTGGTGTTTCTGTTCCCATTGCTTTTGGATGGTCTGATCGTGGTGTGTCTTTCCCTGAACTTGGTGGTGAGGCTCTGGGTTGACTAATTTTCCTTCTGCTTTTGTTGCTGATGTGCAGGTTGGCTGAGGCTGGAGGTGGCCAGGGGTTGGACCTTCAGAGGTGGCCTGGGGTGGGAGCTCTGGAGGTGGCCAGGGGTTGGGACCTCTGGAGGTGACCTGGGGTTGGAGCTCTACAGTTGGTCTGGTCCAACCCCGGCCCAGGCAAAGCCACCCAGAGACGGCTGCCCAGGACTCTGAGTTTTGGGTATCTCCAGGGATGGGATCAGCAGGGTCTTCACTTTGAAGAGCTGCTTTCTAGTGGTATGCAAGTAGGTCAGAGATTTTGTGCAGTGGTTACTGTGCCTGGTGCTTTGGACAGCTGGGAGTTGGTGGCTACTTTATATATATGCATTTTAGCATACATATAATTTGCATGCTCAGTGCAGTTACCTGCATATGTAAAGTCTGCGGGGAATCCCTCCAATAGGGGAAAAATGAGAGCTATCCACCTTGAAAGGTGTTCATGCAGTGGATGTGCAAGTGTGGGCTCTGGAAGCTCCTGAGCACCGCTGCTGTGGGTGTGCGGGTGCGTTCCAGTCTGTGCAACAGGAATCCCCATCAATTCATGCTGGTTGGCAGCATGTGGAGGTTGGAGAAAGCGTGTTTAGCAGTAGTACGTGTCTGATGGTACGAGATCTGGAGCCAGTGAGTCAGCAGTCAGCTGAAGACATCTCTGTTTTCTACCTTGGGTCAGAGGAGCAGAGCTGGGATGCCCACATGGCACCGGCAGCCCGGCAGAAGCCTTCACCTCCAAAGACAGTGCTAGGCAGAGTTTGGCTAAATGCTGTATTTGCATTATTCTTATCTTTTGTCTTGAGAGCCCTGGACGTGAGATCTCAGGCCGAAATTCTTGGCTGTGAGGGTGGTGAGCCCTGGCCCAGGTTGCCCAGAGAAGCTGTGGCTGCCCCATCCCTGGAGGGGTTCAAGGCCAGGTTGGATGGGGCATGGAGCAAGCTGGGCTGGTGGGAGGTGTCTCTGCCCAGGGCAGGGGGGTGGCACTGGGTGGCCTTTAAGGTCCCTTCCCACCCAAACCCTTCCATGATTCTATGAAAATCTGCTTTTAAGGTTTCCCAGGGCTTTGGTGCAGCCCAGCTCCTCCAGCCTCTCAGCTGAGCAGGGGGGACAGCCCCATCCTGCATCCTCCTCCTGTTTGTTTATAGAGATGTTCTCACCACAGCCAGCCCCGTCCCCTCCAGAGAGTCCTTGGGGGTTTGTTTTGGTGATGGTGTGCTGAAGGAAAGGCGCAGGAGATCACTTTTCCTTTCCGTGAGCTAAATATACAGAGCAGCAGCTGATCACCCCGGTCCCGGTGGGAGTTGGCAGCAGCACCCGGTGACATTGCTGTGTTCCCTTTCGGTCACCACGCCATGAGCCGACGGCTTTGCCTCTCCCTGCCGGCGTCTCACTGCTGCCTGCGGGCACGAGACCCTGCAGAAGCCAACTGAATTTTCCCATTTTCCACATTTTTCTGCAAGTCGGGAAGAGCAGCCGAAGCTTCCATGGGCTGGAGGCAGAAATCAAGGGAGCAGAGAGATGCCAGGCTCCCGCTACGTGTACCTGGCCTGGCCTCGGTGACATCCGCAGTGGGTTTGTGGAGGGTCTGGGGAGTTAAAACTTTCACAGATAATTTTCCTGCCCTGTCTGATGTTAAAATACCATCTACTTAATCTAGAGGTGGCTTTTTTTTTTTTTTTTTTGATAATTCTGCTGCGCGCTTCAAAGGCCTGTAATAAGGAGGCTGCATGGTAATCATAGAATGAATCACGCACTGGATGGTGCATGCAGGCATTTAAATATGAAATTATCTTTTCATTTTGTTGCATATGTCAGGTACCGGGATGTGAGGGATCCTCTTTCTTCTCCCTGAGCTCCGCATACTTTGCTGCCTCACCTCTCGTCAGTCCCTACAGGGCAGTCTCAAATCTTGTTGGTCTTTCTCACACTCTCTCTTAGGATTGTTTTTTTTCTGATACAATTTTCTTGACTTTTCTTTGGGGGCTTCTGTTTCTGGCCTGTCTTCTCCTGAGATGGGAGGGGGGTGGGAGCACACCAGAGCACATTACTATGACAGATTTGTTGTGAATTGTGATATATCCGCAGACCATACTGACAGTATATACACATTTTTCGTTAGTGGCTCAGCCTACAGTGGAAATGCCTCCCCTCCTGTGGGTGGCAGTTGTTTCACATTTGGTTTTGGACCAGGCTGCCCAGGGCAGTGGTGGAGTCGCCATCCCTGGAAGGATTTAAAAGCCAAGCAGACGTGGTGCTGAGGGACATGGGTCAGTGGTGGGTTTGGCAGCGTTGGGTTGATGGTTGGACTCGATGATCTGAAAGGTCCCTTCCGACCTCAATGACTGGATGATTCTGTGTTTTGAAGGTGCTGGTCAAATCTAATAATATTTTTTTTGGATTCTTACCCCATTGACATAAAGCTGGTTCTATTGTGCCGTTTAGTTGAATTCTTGGTGATACTGTAATTCAAAGGGAAGCCTGGAATACCAAACCCCCACGTTATATTAATTTATTATACTCTGTCTATCCCTCTTAAAATTAATTTAACATAAATACTTTGTTATTTCTTTCCTGGCTTCTCTTACCAGCAACAGAAATCTTCAGATGAATGTTCATACTCAGTTTCATATGTCAGTCTTGTGCTGCAACTGAAAAGATTCCTAACTGATGCTTTTTTTATATATATATATATATATATATATATATAAAAATAATTACAAGTTATTCTCAGTCCCGTAAAGTTTGTTTGCTCAGTTGGTTTGGGGTGTTGGAGGAGATGAGGTTCCACCTGTGAGCACGGTGTGGGAATTATTGGAGGAATCCCTGCTAGAATTTGCATTGACACAGAAGCTCATACATCGTAGCAGAGAGTGTTGGCAGGGCTGGGTGATTTTGGTGACCTACGTTTTGATGCAATCAAACACAAGGGCTTATAGAACCAAAAAAAGTGCTTTTCAGCTGGTGAAGCTCCTGCTGTTTACTGGTGAGTCTGGAAGCTGAGGATTTGCTGAAACCCAGAAAACCTGATTTTAAGCTTTGCATCGTCTGTGAGCAAGGAATAGCTCGTGTGTCTGACTGTGAGTGTCGGCTTTGTAATGAAAAAGCTTGAACGATGACACCTACCCAAGAGCAGATATTTGCAACAGTGCAGCAAGTTATGAAAAACTAAATCAGTATATTTTTTTTAAGTGTTACTGTGATTATACATAACAGTTTATACCCTCCCTTATTTTCTGTGAATCTGAAGTAGCTTTTATATTTCATCTGCAAAGATGCCTGGATGGCTCTGGGTCCTGTCCTGGGGAAGTCACTGGTCTCTCGTCCGCAGCCCGGCTCCCCACAGACCCCTCTGAGATACCTCACCGGGGGCTCTGGGCCCGCTGCCTCCCTTCCTCCTTAGAAAAGGCTTTTTTCCATGTTTCCTGTGGCTCCTCTCATCTTCCCTGTCTCTCCCCAGAGCCCTGGGAGAGCACCGACCCCGTCACTTGGCTTTTCTTCTTTTTTTCCAGCGTTACTGGGTTCCTGTTCCTCTACCTGTCTGCGGGCATCGGCTGCCACAGCCTGGTGGGGAATGTCTGAGCGTTCACTGTTTCTCACAACAGCCCGTATCCTCTTGTTTCTAGGGGTAATAATCGTTTCTAGGTATGTTTCTAGTTATTCCATAGCTGTCAGACGGTGCGAGAGGGTGAGATCCCTAACGGAGTGCTCAGTTCCAGAAACACTCCCCCGTTCTCCCATGGGTGCTCTTGGGGTTGTGGGGTCTCTCCAAGGGCAGGGCAGAGGCGGCATCAGAAGATTGTGATTTCTCTGCTGAGAGAGAGGGAGCAGCAGGAGAGAGGGGTTACTGCTGCCGTACGTCTGTGCGCCTTGAGGGAATGCCGTGACTTCTCATGCTGGTGCATCAGTAGAGGACTGGGAAGGTAGTTGATGGGGAAAGATTTGGTTTCTGAACACGTGCTGCTCCTGATGGGAGGCTGCAGCTCTGAGCCAAATGGCTTATCCTCAGCACGGCCCAGCCACGTCTGCTGGCGGGGGCTGCTTGGCAAAAAGGCGGCAGGATAAAATCCTGACACTGGAAGTAGAGAAGAGGTGATCAGCTAGAAGTAGGGTGCAGGTCTCTAAGAGATGGTGTTCGGTGTAAGAGCAACTCATCCACTCTCCTGACACCACCCCGGAGCACTGAGTCCAGCTCTGGGGGCACCAGCACAAGGCAGACGTGGACCTGTTGGGTCTAGAGGAGGCCCTGGAGATGCTGGGAGGGCTGGAGCCCCTCTGCTGGGAGGACAGGCTGAGAGAGTTGGGGGGGCTCAGCCTGGAGAAGAGAAGGCTCCGTGGAGACCTTGGAGCCCCTTCCAGTCCCTCAAGGGGCTCCAGGAAAGCTGGGGAGGGACTCCAGGGGCTGCTCCAGGACAGCTGGGGGGGGAGCCATGGGACGAGGGGGAAGGGTTTTCCCCTGCAAGAGGGGAGATGGAGCTGAGATCTGAGGCCGAAATTGTTGGCTGTGAGGGTGGTGAGCCCCTGGCCCAGGTTGCCCAGAGAAGCTGTGGCTGCCCCATCCCTGGAGGGGTTGAAGGCCAGGTTGGCCGGGGCTTGGAGCAAGCTGGGCTGGTGGGAGGTGTCCCTGCCCAGGGCAGGAAGGATGGACAAGATGATCTTAAAGGTCCCTTCCATCCTAGACCATTCTGTGAACTAGGGAGATTATATGGTTTTAATCATAGAATTGTAGAATGGTCGAGGTTGGAAGGGACCTTTCAGATCACCAAGTCCAACCATCAACCCAACACTGACAAACCCACCACTGACCCATGTCCCTCAGCACCATGTCTGCCCAGCTTTTAAATACCTCCAGGGTATTTAAATAACTCCTGTTCCAATGCTTGACAACCCTTTCGGTGAAGAAATTGTTCCTAATATCCATCCTAAACCTCTCCTGGCACAACTTGAGGCTGTCTCCTCTTGTCCCATCGCCTGTTTCAGGGAACTGTAGAGAGGAAAGACCAGAGATGTTGCATCTCAAGACTTATTAGGACTTTGCCATAGAAATTATTAAGTGGCAGCCTGGGGATGTAATAGTAAGGAAGGCAGATGAAAGATTTTTTTTTTTTTTAATGCTCATCTCACTACAAGATGAACCAAAGAATAATCTCCCTGTTTATTCTTCTCCTAGTTCTTGAGGGAGGACTTGAATTATCATGACCCAACAGTCAAGCACAGCACCTTCCATGGAGAAGACAAGCTCATTAGCGTGGAAGATCTCTGGAAGGCATGGAAGACATCTGAAGGTAAAAAAGACAAACAAGCAGAATGAACCAGCCCACTCCTCCCCACTGCCATAAAAGTGATAGACACTGTGGATTCCATATAACCCTGGTGGCAGCCTGTGTGCACCTCCCAGGAAAAATGTGCTGCTTCTGCTGCCTTGGACACGTGCTCTTCCAGCTTCCTTTTTTGCAGGGGGCTTTCAGGATTTCATTGGTCTCAGTACTTCCCAACTGTTAACGCTGGCATCTGAGTATGGCCATAAAAGTATAAATTGTTGTTTCATTTCTCTGCCTCTATAAAGGAGTGTTAAAGTAGAGCCAAATACTGTCCTATTCCAGATTCTCCTTCAGCTACCCAGTTTCAGCTGGGATTTTTGTGGGGTAGTGGCATCCTAAATACTCCAGAGAGCTGCGTGGGAGTTTTCCTACAGATCGTGTTTTCTGTAGAAGAAACTTGCTGGACCTGAAAAGCTCCTTAATCTAGTGAAAAGGAGGTAGAATAAAGTCCTAAAACTAGAAGTGTACATACATTCAGGGTAGAAATCGGCTGCAAGCAGTTAAGAAACGGTGGTTATTGATCACAGCACGTTAACCCAGGGAGGTGGTGGAAGTTGGGTCTTGGGTAGGAAACTTCCTGAAACTTCTGGATCTTGGAAGAAACCAAGTGTGTTAGTGCTTCCCTGGCTGTCCCAGGTGGTCAGGAAAAGGCACAATTTCACTTCTACTTTTTCCCCAACCAGGATTTTGGAATTTCTGTGTTGAGAGATCTTAAGACGGATTTTTCCTTCTTCTTTCTAGTTAAGAAACTTTTAATTGACAAGTTTAGGGCTTCATTCCAGCATAGTATTTTGTCTTAATAATATCTTACAGTAATACTCACAAGAAAAATCCTCGATGCCTTGAAAAAGTGAAAATGGGGTAAGGCACAGAAGTACGAAGATCGCACTTCTGCAAACCAGAGGTGTAGTATTGACTGCAGGATGCATCTGGGTTTACTTCTTGCGTTGTGAGTGCGTGTTGATGCACATCGGTGTGTCGGGTCTTCCTGTGATCTGTGGCACGGGCCGTTTCTGCCCTTTTACTCCTGCTCTTGTGCTTTTCCTTTTTTCTCCATACACCAGTTGTCACGTTGCTCTCAAGACCTGAAACATCTTTTTTCCAATACTTTTAATTGCTGCTCTTCCCTTCATTTGCAGTCTTTTTCCTTCCTTGTGCCCTCCAAGATCAGGTTATCTTATCAGCCCCCATCACTTGAAAAACTGGATTTTAATCTTCTGATCAATTCATCAGTTATAAAGTTTTCCATTTCTTATTCGTGTCCTGTTCCATTTGTATTTGCTTTTTCTTAGTTTATACATTACTTAGGGGTAGGATGCATGCGGTGTTTTCAAAGTGCTGTGTAAATATAGTTTTAAGAATGTTCTGGTCGCTCACAACACCAGAATGACTGAATAAATGCTCAGGTGCAGCATTCGAAAGGGGGTTGGGAAACACAGTGGTTCCGTGAGTGATCCTGGCCTTGTTTATGTAGACTCTCCGTCCTGTGGCGATGGGCAGCTGCGGGTTGAAAATTCCTGCCCAAACCACCTGTGGGTCAGGATGATGCGTTGTCTCCTGTGCTCGAGGGTAGCCTCTTGTCGGACCTATTTATTCTGTTGTACGGCTGCGTACAGAGGGCATGGCCTGAAGTATATTTTGATGTCGGCTGGGAAAGGGTAGAAATCATTAAGTGATGGCAGAGAAAATCCTGTGATACTTCCCAGGTCCCTTAATTGCTGAGTTGCTTTTGCTCTCTCCCTGCTTCCGACAGGCTGGGGACCTGCTGTGCCTCTGTTTAGAGCTGCTGTGGCATCGCGGTTTTGCTTATGGTGTCGGATTTAGTTACCGCTCCTTTTTTCCTTTCTCGTCACTCTGTGTGTCTAGCTGATAAAATATATTATTGGTTTTTAAAGGTTAGTCTGAGATGGAGAGAACCCTGGCGTTTGAGCCCGAGTCATAAAACCAGTAGAATCAGGCTTTTAGAACAGGTCTGTGCCTTCCCCTGCATCCCCAGCAGCATGGGCAGCAGGGCGAGGGGGGGATTCTGCCCCTCTGCTCCGCTCGGGGGACACCCCTCTGCAGTGCTGCCTCCAGCTCTGGGGCCTCAGCACAGGAGAGACACGGAGCTGTTGGAGGGGGCCAGAGGAGGCCCCAGAGATGCTGGGAGGGCTGGAGCCCCTCTGCTGGGAGGACAGGCGGAGAGAGTTGGGGGGGTTCAGCCTGGAGAAGAGAAGGCTCCGCGGAGACCTTGGAGCCCCTTCCAGTCCCTCAAGGGGCTCCAGGAAAGCTGGGGAGGGACTGTGGATGAGGGAGGGGAGCCATGGGACGAGAGAGGGGGAAGGGTTTTCCCCTGCAAGAGGGGAGATGGAGCTGAGATCTGAGGCAGAAATTGTTGGCTGTGAGGGTGGTGAGCCCCTGGCCCAGGTTGCCCAGAGAAGCTGTGGCTGCCCCATCCCTGGAGGGGTTGAAGGCCAGGTTGGCCGGGGCTTGGAGCAAGCTGTGCTGGTGGAGGTGTCCATGCCCAGGGGAGGGGGTAGGACTGGGTGGTCTTTAAGGTCCCTTCCCACCAAAACCATTCTATGATTCCTGCAGGCGTGAAAAGCAGCTTTGAGATGGCACTGGGGGTCTGATGGGAACACGTTTCTGATGCCCCTGGTCAAGCAAGTGCTTTTCCTACCTCCCACTGCTGCTGTTCCTGGTCATACATGTGAGCTAAAAAGCTGTTTCTGCCCCTTAATTATCCAAAAATATAAAGATTTTGATGCTGTTACGAGGTGTTGGATTTGATAAAGCCTCAGCGAGCGTGGCTACACCAACGCCGCTGAAGCAGCAGATCAGATTGTCACAGCAAAGAATGCCACCGCTGCCCATCTTCACCCTGGAGTGTGCTGCAGTGATTTCTTCCCAAAATAAAGACCTCTGGATATGGAAGGCCAAAAAGAGATGGAAGCCGAGGGCTTCAGGGCCGGGCTGTGCAAGGCGAGAGGTGGCTGTTGACGTGAGGACATGGAGGGACCTCACAGGACAAGCCCTGTGGGCAGTTTCCTTGAGCCGAGGGCTTTGCGTTTGCCAACCTGCACCTGTGAGCCATCATGCAAGCGTACGAGGAGATGAGACCTTCTTTTCTGGTCTTGCTCTCCTTTGCTCAGCGTTTGGCTCTCATCCTGTCCGCTCTGTCATCTTTCTGCCAAAGCCATTTAGCTCTCTGGAGCGAGCTGGAAGATGTTTCTCATATTTGCAAGACAACTCATTGTTGACATTTCCGAAGCACGGCTCCACGCTCGGCAGCCACGCAGCCCGCGCAGCCAGCAGGAAACGGGCATTTTATCCCCTCGGCTGTTGGAAAGGGTGCGGGGGAGATGGATGATGTTGGGCCAGAAGCGGTGCGAGGCGGTGGCTGTCAGCAGCGGTGACGTCCAGCGCAGCGCCGGGACTGCTGCAGGCAGCCAGAGCTCAGCCCGTGCTAAGCAAAGACAGCAGCTGATAAATTAAAGCATAGCAAACCCCACTCTGTCCTATTAAAAAAATCCGCTGCGTGGTTTTCTTTGCTGTCACGCCATTGCTGTAAGTGCAACAAAACTACGTGGCAAAAGCAGAAGCTTCTTTTCCAAAGGTTTCCTTGTTTTCCGGTGCGTCAACTCCAAAAATAATCCACAAATCCAGAGGTGAGGCAGGGAAGGAGAAAAGTTCACCTGGGGCTGCTGCGCCCCCTCCACCTCCTCCTGCACATCACCTTCTCAAGCTGTTACAACTGTTCTCTTACAGCATTTCTCCATCTTCAATTTTTTTTTTAATTGATGCTGACATGTCCCCCGGCTCTGGAATGGGGAAGGCTTTCGGAGCGTGGTGCCAGACTTGGAGCTGAATTCAGTATTGTGGGGGGTTGGGCATGTGGCAAGGATGAACATACTTCATGGGGAGTTTGGAGACGGCAACATCGCTCAGATGACAGAAAACGGAGTGATTTCACTTGGCGTCTGCCAGCGCTTTGGGTGTTGCCTCTCTGAGGATCTCAGGTGCTTCTGGTGACATTGCCAAAGGCACCGTCTGGGGCTGCTCCTCTCTCTGGTGGCCTTGTTGCGTGTTTGTCTCTTGTGAGCTGGAAGCACGGCCTTAAAATCAACCACCCTGAGATGTTTGTTGTCAGAGGCTGCCGTTGGGAACGCACTGGTTCCCTCTGCACCCTGTGGGGGAGTCAGTTAAGGCTAAATGTGTGGCAACCCGTCATGCCTGTGCTGAATCTTTAACAGCCCGTCATGTGTAGAACTAGCCAAAATAATCACACAAGTGGCCAGGTAGAGGCTGAGGACCTGGAGGATAGTCTGGAGTATCCCAGGGGGATTATTTCTTGTCTAATTATCCACAGGATGAAACATCCCCGCCCCATCTCACTGCACGCCTCATAGCGAGGTGTTCAAACTCTGCGGGTGTTTTCTCTCTGCTGAGAGTGGTCGGATGGGGTACATCAGGTGAAGTTAAGCTCTTGTTGATGATTTTAGGTGCTTAGAAAAACATTAAGCCGCTTGCCTGTTCTCTGCCTCTCCTACAGTGTATAACTGGACGGTTGATGAGGTGGTCCAGTGGCTCATTACCTACGTGGAGCTGCCGCAGTACGAGGAGACCTTCAGAAAGCTGCAGCTGAGTGGACACGCCATGCCCAGGTCAGTGCTGGCTGCCTTGTCTAGTGTTCCTCTGGGGTTTGTGCCAGGGAGGAAAACCCATCTCAGGCGGCTCATAACGTGGTGTGCGGTTCCTTGGCGTGGATGGAGCCACATCTGATTCCATTTCCGGCCCGGTTGTGTTGGTAGGCTTCGGCTTTGCCGTGGTCCTCTCTGCAGGAGGTGAATAGAATCATGGAATTGTCAAGGTTGGAAGGGACCTTTCAGATCATCGAGTCCAGCCATCAACCCAACACTGACAAACCCACCACTAAATAGAACCATAAAATTGCCCAGGTTGGGAGGGATCTTTCAGAGATCAGTGAGTGAGCCCAAAGCAAGCGTGTGTCTGCTGTGGGTGAAAGCAGGGGCTGCCGCCCGAATTGTGCAGTGGTGACCACTGTCCTGGCTGGCTTTAGTGCTCAGCTTCACCTGCCGACGCCGCGAACTGCGTGTTTAGAGCTAAAACCCTGAACTGAGCAGACCTGGGCCGTGTCCTGGCTCTGCCGCAGCCTCCCTTGGTCACCGCAGTCCCATCGCGGAGCTGCTCTGTTGTTGCTCGTCATCCCCAGCGAAGCAGCATCCCTGCTTTCCTGGGTGCATCTGGGTCCCCAGTTCAAGGGTTACTGGTTCTGTATCTCTGGTGTGTGCTGATGTTAATTCACACCCCTTGATGCTCTGGCAAAGGAGCCTTGCGTTCCTCAAGAGAAACTGTGGCTTGAGTTGGCCTAAACTCCTAACAGGCTTGAAAAAACTCGGTGCAACTTTTTGGGTAAAGGTTATTGTCAATGAACAGGGGCCTGTAAACCGACTGGTAAAGAGGGGTTAACTGGGAATAAAATAAGGTTTTCGAGGCAGTGTGTGGTGGGCCCACATTTCTTCAAGTGAGAAATACGGCCTTGTGGTCTATGAAATAAGATGCCAGAGGCTAGCAATACAGGCTTGGCTGAAAAATTTAGTGATTGGTAGGACAGCAAAAGATCGGTTTTGTTAGGACAACAGTGACTTCGGTTGTCAGAATTGATGAAATAGGCATGGCCTTGGTATTCCCTTCTCTCTCCCAGTGAAGCCGAAGGCACTGCTGCTTAATCATAGAGATCTCCTGTATCAGAGACGACAATATTTGAGGGATTTCTTTTATCCTGATCGCCGAAGCGGGCAGCGTTCAGGTCCTGCTCGTTTCATTTCCCCTCTTGTAGTCTCCATGTTACCAGTTTTTGGTCAGTTGTAAATCCAGATGGATATGACTATGCCAACGTCTCTTTTTTTTATACATATATTTCTTTTTTTTTTAATTTTTTTTTACAGGCTAGCAGTGAACAATGCCACCATGATGGGAAGCGTTCTGAAAATGACGGATCGGAGCCACCGGCAGAAGCTGCAGCTGAAGGCTCTGGACACGGTGCTGTTCGGGCCCCCGCTCTGTAAGTAACAGCGACGGCAGCAACTTCGGCTGTTCGTCGGGGGAATCTGCATCCGCTAAGTGTTGAGCAACAGAGGTGGATTGGTGTGAGCCGTACTCTGCCCTGAGCAGCCTCCCCTCCGTGCCTTGTCCCTGGTGCAATTCCCCTGGAACAGGGTTTATGGGATTAACCCTGTAGCCTGGAGGCATCCTGCCCACCGGGTTTGCGCATCCATCTCCCGCTTCCCTGCTCTTCCTGCCGGGTTCCCGTGTCCCAGGGGTAAAACCGTCCCCTCCTCCCTGTTGGTGGTGGGGTTTGCCGCTGCCCCAGGGAGGGGTTCATAATAGCGATGGGGGCTGGGCGGGAATTTTGGATGGATGAGAAGGAGGGACTGGGTTCCTTTGATGCAGATTACAGGCATCAAAGGTTGGCTCCATCTCCAAGCCCTCTGATGCTTATCTCCAGGGCGCTCCTTTTGCATTCGTTCCGTCTGGCTCATGTCTGCTGTCTTTATTAAAAGTACCTTTGTCTCTCTCCCTCTTACTCATGCCTTTCTCATGAGCTTGAGATGCTTTTGTGATCAGAGACCTTGCTGGATCTGGGCCTGTTTCGGCTCGGCATCCTGCAGATGATATGAATTTTTAAGGCAGTGTTTGAGCCCTCTCACGCAGTGCTGCTCTCTCCTTAGTTGTCGTGGGTTCCCTCTGCGGGAGGCTTAAAACGAACACGAAAGGTTCTTTCTTACGCGGGTGCAAATGCAATAGTCTGGGCACAAATTCTGGCTCAGGAACAGCTCGGATCACTGACATGGTGTGTCACCATTGAAAATACCATTTTCCATGGATTTTTTTAAGCATCTGCTACTGTCCGCAGCTGGAATAGCAAATTGGATGTACCTTTATTCTGTGGGACAGGGATGTGCTAACAATCTAACGGAGAAGTTCGGGTTTTTTGCCTTGGTTTTCTCCAGCCTTCCCTCTCTGGGCTGCCCAGCGCTTGGCCAGTGGGAAGCGACATGACGCTTCTATTATTTCTTCGATTATTTTTTTAAAAGTCCAACTGTTAGTGCCATCATTTTTTGTTGTCAGTCTGTGTCCACGCTCCTGAGAAAAGGTGCAGTGAGGCAAATCCTGGGAAAACTGCGTGGAATAAATTTACGAGGCTTGGCAGAGATATAAGCTAAGTGACTTAGGAGCCTAGGTTGTACAAACAGCTGTTTTTGCTTCCAGTAATTAAAAAGCATATATTAATTCAGGCATGGTTGGCTTTTTTATTTGTAGTTGGCCTGTGTCACAAGCGAAGCTGCAATGGGGGCGGTGGGGACGTGGGGGGTGAGAGCTGATGGCTCCAGCCCGGCGGCTCCTCTCTTGGAAGGGGAGTTTTTCAGGCAGTTCTGGGACGCTCGGTAAATGGCAAAGTGAATGACTTGTAATGGTTGGAGATCAACCGCCGTGCTGCCCATTGGAGGTGTTCCCTGCGGCTCTCCGGGCACTGGAGCATGACCCTCCTGCAGGCAGCCGTCCGCGTCGGGTTGTGGCAGGTCAGTTTGGTATGGGTTTTGGATCTCTGTCCGTAGCAGGTGTGTGAACAGAGGAAACACCCTTTCGATTTTTAGCCGAAGTGGAGATTTAACGCTTCTTAGAAGGTGCTATTTGCTGTTTTCTGGTTAGCTGGATGGGTTTGTCTCCAGTTCATGCAGACTGGTGAGAAGTTCTTTATCTCAAACTGATTCCTTACGGAATGGGTTGCGAAATGGCAGTTTTTGACAGCCTTTATCAATCAGCAGTTTCGGGAAGCACTCGGTGACCTTTTGAGCTGCAGCAGCAGTGTTTGCACAGGGACCGATTTAGTGGTTTCAGCGACATTCCCCTTACGGTTCTTCTCCGACCGTCAGTGAGGTGGTCTCCTGTCATCTCTGCCGTCAGGGAGGGAAGCTGCTGGCAGTGGGGCTGGGTCGCAGGTGCAGGTTCTCAAGGGTTTGTCTTCTCTCTTGGCAAGCATTTGTCTTCTCTCTTCAAGCTACTTTCTGTTCACCACCAGTATAAAAGCATTGTGGCCAGCAGGGCGAGGGCGGGGATTTTGTCCCTCTGCTCCACTCTGGGGAGACCCCACCTAGAGTGCTGTGTCCAATTTTGGAGTCCCCAACATCAGAAGGACACGGAGCTGTTGGAGTGGGGCCAGAGGAGGCCCTGGAGATGCTGGGAGGGCTGGAGCCCCTCTGCTGGGAGGACAGGCTGAGAGAGTTGGGGGGGTTCAGCCTGGAGAAGAGAAGGCTCCGCCAAGACCTTGGAGCCCCTTCCAGTCCCTCAGGGGGCTCCAGGAAAGCTGTGGAGGGACTGTGGATGAGGGAGGGGAGCCATGGGACGAGGGGGAAGGGTTTTCCCCTGCAAGAGGGGAGATGGAGCTGAGATCTGAGGCAGAAATTGTTGGCTGTGAGGGTGGTGAGCCCCTGGCCCAGGTTGCCCAGAGAAGCTGTGGCTGCCCCATCCCTGGAGGGGTTGAAGGCCAGGTTGTCCGGGGCTTGGAGCAAGCTGGGCTGGTGGAGGTGTCTCTGCCCAGGGCAGGGGTGTGGAATGAGATGATTTTTAAAGTCCGTTCCAACCCAAACCATTCTGTGACTCCGTAATTAAAATAAACTTAGCCTAGATTGGAGCCCCAGGACTGCTTCCTGCAGACCCATAAAACCAGAGACATCTCCTTGTGGGTGGGGATTGTAGCACGCGTTCCAACAGATGGCTCCTCTCCACCGCATGAAGCTGGGTGATGCTTTTCCCTGTCCCAGGACGAGAAAGCTTCTTCTCTGATGTCTCCTGTAATTTGCTGCAGAGGCTTCAGGTAGTTGAGTGGGCACCTGGCCTGTTTCCGTGCTGGTCCGCAGGCTCCTGTGGCCCCATGAGCTCGGATTTCCCATGCCAGGCTCCAGAGATGCCGTTTCTTTCTTCAAACAGGTCTGACTGCTTGCAGGGTGGCAGCTCTGTAATTAATCCAATTGCGAAGGAGTATGGTAAAACTCTCATTGAAGCAAGATGAAGCGATTGCTGCTTCTGTGTCCCACTGGTGTCCTGTTCCTTTGGTTCAGGGGTTTATCCAGCAGGAAATACCACCGCTTCAGGTGAAAGAGGAGAGGGGAATTTAAGAAAACAAGCAGTAAAACTCAAAACAATAGATATTTTTGGTGAAAAGTGAATTTAAATTTTTATTCCTTATAGCTCTTAAGTGATGGAGACTGAGATGTAATGTCTCCTCACAGGCGGGTCAAGGCACCACTTGCGGTACCATTTGGGGTTAAAAGACAGAGAAAACGCCGTGCACCAAGTGACCCATCCCGCTGGCTTCTCCTGGCCCCCTCTCCAAAGGTCATCGAAGTGGGACCTGTGTGTTGCCTGTGGGGTTTCAGGAGAGGTTTCCATAGCTCCCCTTCCCAGCACAGATGTCCACCAGATGTAGTGTGTTCCGTGGCTGGGCACAACCCATGGTGGTTTGCCGAGCCGCTGCCTAACCAGTGCCTGCACCGGCCTCTGCTGGCGGGGGGTCTGCCCGGCTCTGGCGACCAGCCGAGCACCCTGACACCCATCACCCTGGTTTCGGTGCCTCCCGTGCTGTACCGACCTCTCTGTATGGGCCCCACCGCACTGTGGGATGGGGTCCGTGCCGCCTTCCCAGCCCCTCTCATTTGCGGCCATCATTAGCCGTCATCCTGAGCGTTACCCCGTGTTTATTGACTGTCTGTGCCTGGGTTAACAGCAGCACAGGGACCAGGTGTCTGGACAAGGAGATGTTTCCCAGACAGGACGTGGCACTTATTGGAGGTTTCGTAATGAACTGACCTTTTTTAGCTTTTCATTAAGCACTTTTTCCTTGGTGCCCACTCTCCGGGGTAGATGAAGCCACCTTTCCTTTGGTATAGCTTCCAATATAACCGTTTGTTTCCCTTTACTATAATTAAAAGCGTATTTAACAAGTACTTTGAGATCCGCTGAATCATTATTTGTTTAAAGCAATAGAATTTCTTAACCAAATACCAGATTAATTTATCGCTATGAGATTTACCATCCACTTTAAATATTTACTGTTAACTGGATTGTGTTTAGATAACCTGCACCTAGACAGAAAAGCAGCTCTGTCCCATTAATAGACTTCGTAGGGTCCGTTAGCGTTATCGTATAGTTTTCTCAGCCCATGTGCCGGCAGCACCCGGTCAATCAGCTGGGGCTTCAGGTTTGGGTTCTCCTCAAGGAGCAAGAGCTCTGAACCTGAGAAGCCACGGAGAGGGGCAGCAGGGAAATCTGGCTGGTGTTAACGGCATCCTACTGCCCATGAAAATTAGCACGTTTGTAAAAGTTGCTTTACATAAGCCAGCGTGGCTTCACCAAGGGCAAATAGTGGCTGACAGATTTATTGGCCTTCTACGATGGCATTACAGCATTGGTGGATAAGGGAAGAGCAACCGATGTCATCTACCTGGACCCATGCAAGGTGTTTGATGCTGTCCTGCATGACATCCTTGTCTCTAAATTGGAGACATGGATTTGATGGATGGACCACTCGGTGGATAAGGAATTGGCTGGATGGTTGCACATAAATCGTTGTGGTCAATGGCTTGATATCCCAGTGGTGACCAGTGATGAGTGGTGTTCCTTGGGGGTTGGTACTGGGACTGGTGCCCCATCCCTGGAGGGCTTCAAGGTCAGGTTGGACGGGGCTTGGAGCAAGCTGGGCTGGTGGGAGGTGTCCCTGCCCAGAGCAGGGGGTGGCACTGGGTGATTTTTAAGGTCCCTTCCCACCCAAACCATTCTGTGATTCTATGAAAATCTGTCTGGTGTTACGGTGTCCTTTTGCCAGTGAAAATCAGCACATTTACAAAAGTTGCTTTACATAATTATCTTGTGTGTCCACCAGCAACAAAAAAGTGTAAAGGACTCAAGAAAGTACTGGCGCTTAGTAATGACAGGAGAATTCTAGATGCCATCAGGGGAATGTGTTGAGCTCTTAGCTTGGTTTGGGTTTTTTAAGAACGGAGGTGTTTTTGTATTTAGTTTCCTGCTGTGACGCTTAAGGCAGGGAGGGTCGCTTTGGAGGGAACCTGCCTGTCCCGGAGGCGCACCCTGAGGTGTCTCCTCTTCCCTGCCTTGTGCCTGAAAACACGCGCTGCTGAGCAAGGACGGTGGTGTCACTTGTCCCAGTAATCCACATAGGGAAATGAAAAAATTAGTAATTCCTATGTGTGGTTTTTCTGATGTTTCAACCTGAATGTAAATAACAGGTATAGCATGTATTGAGTGTGGGGATTTTCTCTTATTTTTAGCAATGCTTATGTAAGGTGCTCTAAAATTGCTGGTTTTCTCATAACCCATCCTGCTTCTAGTCCCAAAGGAAAACTTCGGGAAACTTTTTCTTTAAAAATGGAGGCTTTGAATTTGCGTCTTTCATAATGGGACTTTTTTACTTAAAAAAACCTGAGGTTTTAAGTTTTACTGTTGTACAGGTTTTTACCTTGCTACTTTAAAACACAAACCAAGGCAGTGCTGCAGACCTGAGGTGACATTAATAGTCCTGCCATCAATGCCTAACAACTGCTGTCTTTGGCAGAATTGTGTCCCTTCTCCCTTCTTTCCTCCAAAAAGAAAAGGAAAAAGGTATGGACATCAGTTTTCTGTCGTGTATGTTGCTTTTTCCCGGGGCTTTCCCACAGTTTCCAGGTGGCGGGTGCTGGTGCTGGGAACGAAGGGGTGCAGCGGCACGGGAGCAGCGGAGGCACCAGTGAGGAGGGAGAAGAGGCTGTGCCAGCCTGGCTGCGGGTGAGGGAGCAACACAGCGTGATTTAAGTTGTAATAAACCATCTGAAAACAATCCCAGCTTCGGCTGTAAAACCTCTGCTCCGGAGCCTCGCTGTGCTGGCGGCCTCTGTCACGGGGCATTAGATACAGAAGGTAAACAGCTAAAATAACTTGGAGTTCTGGTACGATGAGTTGAAAAGCTGCAAGAAAATTGAGAGCAGAAAGATTTATGTTGTGTTGCCCCGGGGACACACCACCCCCAGGGGTGACCCCATGGCAGCTGTAGGAGCAGGAGCCTTGGCAGGTAGTCAGAGGGAGAATCGATGCCAGCTGCATCGGGAGAGCCCGATCCCGTCCCTCCTTGCGCAGGCAGCGGTGACAGGCAGGTGATACGCATGGAAAAACGCCGGCTTTTTCTGCTTGACGTAGGTCTTCGGGCAGTGCGTGCAGCAGTGGGTCGGGGAGCTGAACGTCCCCTGGTTGTTCTGACCCACAGCGTGCGGGGAGCCCAGGGCTGGCCAGAAGAACTACTGCAGGGCAGGACAGCCCACCTCGGCTCTCCACGGGCGGCCTGGGCTCCACAAGAACTATCCCAGAAAACGGTATTTTATTCCGGGAACACCTCTCCTGCCATTACTTGCAGCCTTTCCCACTGTTCTGCCTTGCAAAGGCGCTCGTTACCCTGGAGAAGGGCGACTTGTCCTGCAGCAGTTACTCTCGCCGGCTCCTGAACACAGAAGCAGAAGTTCTGTCCCTTCCTTACAGGACAAATCCCTCGTGATTTTCAGTGATTGAAGAGTTCCTGTGTCTTATATAGACTGGGAGGTTGGTGGTGCCTGTCTGACGCTCATGGTCACGCGTGGCAGCAGCGTTACACCATGGAGATCAAACCAAGCATGACTCCTGCAACACGGGCATTTAATGGAGCTGCACTGGTGGCATGCGGCACGCACGGACGGAGCACAGCTTAGGGTTTGGGACCAACTGGAGCCTGGGCTGCATCCCCAGCAGCGTGGGCAGCAGGGCAAGGGGGGGAAATCTGCCCCTCTGCTCTGCTCGGGGGAGACCCCCCTGCAGTGCTGCCTCCAGCTCTGGGGCCTCAGCACAGGAGAGACACGGAGCTGTTGGAGCGGGGCCAGAGGAGGCCCCGGAGATGCTGGGAGGGCTGGAGCCCCTCTGCTGGGAGGACAGGCTGAGAGAGTTGGGGGGGTTCAGCCTGGAGAAGAGAAGGCTCCAGGGAGACCTTGGAGCCCCTTCCAGTCCCTCAAGGGGCTCCAGGAAAGCTGGGGAGGGACTGTGGATGAGGGAGGGGAGCCATAGGACGAGGGGGAAGGGTTTTCCACTGCAAGAGGGGAGATGGAGCTGAGATCTGAGGCAGAAATTCTTGGCTGTGAGGGTGGTGAGCCCCTGGCCCAGGATGCCCAGAGAAGCTGTGGCTGCCCCATCCCTGGAGGGGTTCAAGGCGAGGTTGGCTGGGGCTTGGAGCAAGCTGGGCTGGTGGGAGGTGTCCCTGCCCAGGGCATGGGGTGGCACTGGATGGCCTTTAAGGTCCCTTCCCACCCAAACCGTTCTATGGTCCTATGTGGGCCTGGGAGCGTGTGGCACCTGGGCCGGGCTCACGTGTGGCTGTCGTTGCATCGCTCTGCTACGACCTGTATTCCCAGTCTGTGAAGCAAGGAAATAAGGGCTATTAATTGAGCCCAGGAGACATGTTGCATCCAACTCCAAACGCTTGTGTCATGGCAGCGTTAATATGTGAAGGGGCTGGTACAAAGGTAATGGCCATCATTAACGGCACCTTGGGGTGCGAGCGGAGCATCCGGCTCCGCGCGTTCCACTGCCACTGCCGGCAAATGCTGAGAAAAACCTCCAAGATTTTCACTAAAATGTGTTTTGAGCTGTTTAGAAACTATAATAATCAATTTGCCAAAATCCTGGCACTTGTGTTATCAATTTCGGAAATGGATGGGGGCGGGTGGTTGGGTTGTCCTGGGGTGGCTTGGGGCAGGTTAGGACATTGTGCACGGCGAGACAGTGCGTGTTCTTGAAGGGGACTTTGTGAAATGCCCCCCAGGGAGACCCCGCTTCCTCACTAACCGGCCCGCTTTCTGTTTGCATTTTTGAGCAGGTTAATAGTCCCGAGAGCTACGTTTGAGGAAAACTAATTGTCAGTTTGTGGCAAATACTGGGGTGCTTTGGCGAAGTTTAGTATAGAATCGTAGAATCAAAGACTGGTTCAGGTTGGAAGGGACCTTAAAGATCATCTTGTTCCAATCCCCTGCCCTGGGCAGGGACACCTCCCACAAGAAAGTGCAAAATGTACAAATATTTGGTAGTTTGTGGCAAATACTGTGGGTTTTTTTTTTTGGTGAAGCTTAGTACAAAATACAGGAGCTTTTACTTTTTCTTTTGTCCTTTCCCCCCTCCTCTTTATCTTCCTGAAGCCCATTTGGAAGGTGCAGGACATCGGCCTGCAGCTGTTCTGCGCTGGGAGGTGACGTGCTCGGCACCGTGGGCTGAATGGGAAATATCCCCAGAGCCATGCAAACAGTTTGTAGAATAGTTAAGTTTCAGATTAATTGGATTTTTTTACCATTCCGTGAATCACTGATGTGGTGGCACTGACCGAGGCAGCGATGGCAGCCCTGGTGCTGGTTGCCGTTGGTGGGAAGAAGCAAGTTCCTTGCTCAAAGCAGCCGAATAACTCCTGTGGTCTGGGGAACCCTTTAATTCTTTTTGGAGAAGAGCTGCAGAGAAAACCTAGTTTGGATGAATTTAGCCTTTGTCACCCATACATTTCTTCCCAGAAATGAAGAACTGAATTCTTCTGATGGACCTCTATCTTACAAAGGAAAGTTCTAGGAAGTGAAAAGGCTCCATTCGCATCCCATCTCAGTTTTCCTTAGACTTTCCTTATCCACTTGTCTCAAGTGAAAGCTGCCGGAGGGGAAGGACGTTCATCAAGTGCTTGTGTGGTGGAGCTGAGAACGGTTGGGGCTGGGAACGGCAGCGGGAGGTGAATCAGCTCGAGGTGGGGCTGGCAGGTATCACCCCAACTTGCCTTCGCTCCGGGCGCTGTGCTGGGCAAGGCAGGTAATGGTAATGGTGGAGCAAACTGGAACGGAGAGAAAAACTGTAATAACCGTGGGTGGGTGGAAGACAAACCATGCGAACAAGTCAGCCTTGCAATCTTCTCGAAATGCGAAATAAAAAGGGATTCAGAATTACGTATCTGCAGCAACTTGCCAGAACCTGCTCCTTAGGAAGAGGATGTTGTGATAATCCATCCGGAATGGGAAAAGGGGCCACTGTTAATCTCATTTATTTCTTTAGTGTTGAATTTGCAAGTGAATGTTTTCAAAGGATGATTGAACTCTTCTGTGGTACATTAGATCATAGAATCATAGAATGATAGGGTTGGAAGGAACCGCTGGAGATCATCTAGTCCAACCCCCTGCCAGAGCAGGGTCACCTACAGCAGGTTACACAGGAACGCGTCCAGGCGGGTTTGGAATGTCTCCAGAGTTGGGAGACTCCACCACCTCTCTGGGAAGCCTGTGCCAGTGCTAATGGATGGATCGCATGGTGGTGTTCGCGAAGATAAGGGGAGAAGGTGCTTGGAAAGGTCCCGTCCCTCTCTCCCCATGGGGAAAGGCCCCTCTGTTGCAGTACGGGGACCAGCGTCGCTGTCCCTCCTCTGTGCAGACGCAGTGCAGGGCTGTGGGCCACCCCCCCCAAAGCCCCCACCCCATACTGTGCTTTAGCTTTCCCTCTCCCAAGTGAACAGCCTGCCCCAGGGACCCTTCCCTGCTGGCCTGCACTCTGCTGATGTGACACACATATTTCGGCTGTGATTATAGAACCATGGGATGGTTTGGGTGGGAAGGGACCTTAAAGGCCATCCAGTGCCACCCCCTGCCCTGGGCAGGGACACCTCCCACCAGCCCAGCTTGCTCCAAGCCCCGGCCAACCTGGCCTTGAACCCCTCCAGGGATGGGGCAGCCACAGCTTCTCTGGGCGACCTGGGCCAGGGGCTCACCACCCTCACAGCCAACAATTTCTGCCTCAGATCTCAGCTCCATTTCCCCTCTTGCAGTGGAAAACCCTTCCCCCTCGTCCTATCATGATCTGCAACCCTGGTGAGGCTCCCCTTGCCCCTGTCACCCCTTTTGTCATCCCTCGGGCAGGGGGGACCTCCCTGTACCCCATATGAACTCTCCTGCCAGTTTGGCTCCAGGCTGGGTTGGTGGGTTGGGTTTTTTGGGGGTTGCTGAGCTCGGGGGGCTGCGGGAGGGAGAATGCAGCCAGTCCCCGCTCCTTCCCCCCTGCAGGACCTGTTCCTGCTGGGAAAACGCTGCCAAGTCACGGCAAAAGTGTTTCCAGAAAGGGCTGAGCCCAGACCTGCGCAGCCGGGAGGAGAGAGGTGCTCTCTGGAGTCCAGCCCCAGCAGTGTGTCCCACTCAGAAACAGCCAGGGTGGGTTTCGAGGTGGTGCCGAGCTTTTCTATCCGCTGCGGGGAAAAAAAAGTAACTCCTGGAAGAGCTCGCTTGCTCCAGTGTCTGTGAGTTTGCAGCGTCCTTATCTTTAACAAGGACATTATTTCTCATCTTTCTTATGTCTGTGCACTAAGAGGTCAGTGCAATATTTTGTTTTGCAGCGCAAACAGCCATTCCATCCCCAGGCAGGATTTCCTCCCGTCAGGGATTACATCTTTGCGTTCTTTATTTGCATTAAATCTGTTAATGCGGCAATCGGGTGCTGGGGGGCTGGGGAGAGCAATAGCCGAGGTGTGTCGCTGCTTATTGATTAAACTCTTCGAGTGACAGATGGCATTGGTTATTTTTCAGTAGTAGATTATGTTCACTCCATAGAATTCCAGAGGTAAATGTTACACTTTAAAAAAAAAAATTAAAAAATATCTTTATTGTCCTAAAGTGAAAAAGTCACACACTTCTTCGTAAGCTGTAGCAGTATTGCTAAGGCGTGATTTTTATATAATGAATTTCTGCTGAAATTCTATTCATCTGTTTGTGACTAACAGGAGGGGATTTTTCCTTGGCTTCAGGAATTGCAGGTTGCATTGAAGGGTTCCCTGGTAGCTGCAGCTCTCATCCCTGCCCCACAATCGCATCCTACCGCTGCTCTGCTCGGTCCAGCCCGCGACCGTGCGCTCTTCATCATCGGCCCGAAACTTAACGCAGCCCGAAAAGCTGGTCAGGGAGGAGAAGATGGAGCAGAGCAGCGGGAGGACCTAAGCAATGCAAGTGCCATGGTTTAATGGGTTATTGCTGCCCATGCCGGAGCCGAGCTGTGTCGATTTTTAAACTGCAAGAGGGGAGATGGAGCTGAGATGTTGGGCAGAAATTCTTGGCTGTGAGGGTGGTGAGCCCCTGGCCCAGGACGCCCAGAGAAGCTGTGGCTGCCCCATCCCTGGAGGGGTTGAAGGCCAGGTTGGCCGGGGCTTGGAGCAAGCTGGGCTGGTGGGAGGTGTCCCTGTGCAGGGCAGGGGGTGGCACTGGGTGGCCTTTAAGGTCCTTTCCCACCCAAAGCATTCTGTGATTTTATGAGCAGCCGTGTTCACCCCCGAGCCTGATGCAGAGACAGGACTGAGCAGCGGCTTGAATTCTTTTCATGGGAAACTCATGAGTGTTTCACACTTCACAAGCAGCACCGCGGGCCGGCGCTGGTTCGCAGGTGGAAATGTGAGCGCTTTTGCTCGTGGGTCCACACCCAGGGAGAGCAGCGCAGGCAGAGGGAGGATGGAGGGAGGCTCGTGCAGAGGAGAACACCCCACGGTGCTGCCGTGCTGCAGCCCGAGGCTCCAGTCGGAAATCCGTGACAAACAGCGGTGTGGGATGGCATTTAATGGTACAGCCTGTGGCACGGAGGAGTCCCCGGGCTTTGTCCTGTCTCTCCCAGGTGGCATCTCTTTTCAGAGCCACGGTTTCTATTGAAGCACAGGAAGATGTGCTGCATCCTCTAGGGTTTGTGTCTCCATCGTGTGTTCATGGGAAGCGTTGCTCAGGCGCAGTGGGGGAGGCTGTTTATGCCCCACTCGGCAGCCGTGATGCTCCGGTCCCCGCCTGCCACCCCCTCGGTACCGCGTTGGCTTCTTGGGCACAGCCTTTCCCCTAAATGCAGCTGCAAAAAGAATCCGGCCTCGCTGAGGTTGTGCATTGTGTCCATGGGCTTCCCCTGTGTTCTTCAGGTAGTCGGTCTGCTCCAGAAGGTCTCAGGGTTCTCTCTGCAGAATTCCCGTTGCATCCCACCAGGGCATTTCTGTGAGGCTGGGTGCCGGGCTGCTTTAGAATTAATCACAGAATGGTCAAGGTTGGAAGGGACCTTTCAGATCGAGTCCAACCATCAACCCAACACTGACAAACCCACCACTACCCCATGTCCCTCAGCACCACGTCTGCCCAGCTTTTCAATCCCTCCAGGGATGGCGACTCCACCACTGCCCTGGGCAGCCTCTTCCAATGCTTGACAACCCTTTGAGTGTAAAGTATTTTTCCTAATATCCATCCTAAACCTCCCCTGGCACAACTTGAGGCCATTTCCTCTTGTCCCATGGCCTGTTCCTTGGGAGAAGAGACTGACCCCCCCTGGCTACCCCCTCCTTTCAGGCAGTCGCAGAGAGCGAGAAGGTCTCCCCTCAGCCTCCTTTTCTCCAGGCTGAACACCCCCAGCTCCCTCAGCCGCTCCTCACAAGGCTTGTGCTCCAGACCCCTCACCAGCTCCATGTCCTCTTGTTCTTGTGCTGCTGCGTGTGTATTCCTCCTTTCTGGTGCTCACTTGACCGGACCAATCCCTACCAGCCGCAGACGGCAGCAGCCCACTTGTGTTGCTCCAGAAATCAGTTTTCTGCCAGCGGGGGTGGCCCCGTTAGAATAACCCGCTTCCAGCCTGATTTCGCCCACAGCAGGGTGGGAGCTGCAGAGAAACTGCGTCCAGTTTTGGGCCCCTCAGCACAAAAAAGACGAGGTGCTGGAGCGTGTCCAAGAAGGGCAACGGAGCTGGTGAGGGGTCTGGAGCACAAGCCTTGTGAGGAGCGGCTGAGGGAGCTGGGGGTGTTCAGCCTGGAGAAAAGGAGGCTGAGGGGAGACCTTCTCGCTCTCTGCGACTGCCTGAAAGGAGGGGGTAGCCAGGGGGGGTCGGTCTCTTCTCCCAAGGAACAGGCCATGGGACAAGAGGAAACGGCCTCAACTTGCTCCAGGGGAGGTTTAGGATGGATATTAGGAAAAACTTTTATACTAGAAAGATTTATTAAGCATTGGAAGAGGCTGCCTAGGGAAGTGGTTGAGGCACCATCCCTGGAGGTTTTTAAAAGACGGGTAGACATAGTGCTTAGAGATACTGTTTAAATTAGTGATGGTTTTTGTCAATGTTGAGTTGATGGTTGGACTCAATGATCTGACAGGTGCCTTCCAACCTGGACCATTCTATGATTCTATAAACCAGAGCTGGGTGGTGACCAGAAGGAGTCACAGGATGGAGCCTGGTGCTGTGACCGGGGTCAGACTCCAGGACTTCAACGCAGTAATGATGAGCTCCGTGCGACGTAGCCCTTAGTCAGAGGAGTTGGAGCCTACGCATCCGTCACCTGCTGCTGGCGGGGAACCGACTTCTAAAAGCCTCATCTTTTCCCTGTTAACGGCACATGTCAGCTGTTCTTTGCTTAAAAAATAATTACATCAGAAAACCAAGATCCAATGCAAGGCTTTTTCTTAATGGCAGGTTTAATGCCTCTACAATTGGAACACATCTATTCTTCTGCTGTGCGGTTTGAGTCTGGATTAGGGCCGTCTTCTGCTTTTTGCAGGCTGCTGTCTCCGGTTCGCGCCTGCCCACGGGGCACAGGGCGAAATGTCCCTTAGAGTGGGGCTGCACCTGCCTTTACGCGATGCTTCACCTAAAGCCTTCAACCAGGAGTCCTTCGTTTTGGCCAAATCCTTACGTTTGTGTGTGTGTATCTGCATTCTTCTTGATAGTAACGGAATTCTCGGTCTGCGGCTCGAACCTGAGCTCTTAGGGAATTCCTGCATCAGTTACCTGGCAGCTCCCATATGCCAAAGTGCTGCTCTAACCTGTCTGTGCCAGATGGAGATATTCTTACAGTCCCTTCTATCCTTCTCCCTTTGCTGGGAAATCCCAACTGTATCATTTATTGGAGATGCACGGGAATGTGAAAAACGTATTTCCAGCCCACCTTCCCCCAAATACTGAATGGTATCGAACACAGCAATTTTTTTCTCCCGATTTAAACATCCTCCTTTGACACTTTTTCATCTTCGCTTCATCGCATTTTGCATACCTGCGATAACCTTTAGTTTCTGCATCTTATGACCTGACTGCAGTAAGAGATTCCTGGGCAGCAATTTGGGGATGAGTTAAAGCAAACGGCTTGTGTCCCTCTACCTGATGTCACCGGGGCATCAAGAGATTTGGGGATGCAATGAATACTGGTCCTACCTCCGCTGTGAGACTCCTTATCCCTCCAAATGATGGAAGTAAATTTTTTTTTTTTTTTAACTTTTATTAGAGGTTTTGGCAAGAGACCTGACACCAGCTATTTCTCAGCAGCCCAAGAGCTGTCTGTAGACCTCCTCTCACAAGGTGAAGTCTCTGTTCCTCTTGTACTTCTTGTACTCAACTGATTGTTGAGTTTTGTGGGGAAAAGAGATCGGAGTTTTACGCTATTCGGTGCACGCTTCATGTTTCATGCATTGGGATTTCTTCCCAAACTGAGAGAGGAGGAGTGCTGAGGGGAGCAGGGGGTGCGTCCGAGCTAGAAATGAACACATTAATTTATTGCTGGGGAACAGAGTGCTTGTATCTTAATCCCTTCCATTTGAAGGAAGCACCGCTGTGCCTTTATGGAGTTCCTTACAGAGTTCCCTTTCTCTTTTCTGCACGTTGGGGCTTTTACTGCAGTTCAGGATACCCAGTAGGAGACTTCAAGCGTGGCCTTTCAGAGCCTTAACTTCTCTCTGAGCTGGTTCACGAAAATTTCGAATTGAAAACACCAGTTGGGCAACTCTCCCTCGCATTGGGCAAAGCTGATGCTTACCCCTAAGCATTACGAAAAGTGTGGGTCTTAATATATTGGCAAAGCCTTCAAAGGCTTGTGCAAATTAAAAGCACGGGAAGTGAAAGCCCGAAATTTGCTTTGTGAGTGTCATTTTNGAATCATGTTTGTTAATTGTATTTTAAGGTAGCAAAGATTAATTTAAGGCCCTAGGGGACTCTTATCTACATTTTAATGCTGGGAAGGAAGTACTTATTAAAATTAATAGAGTAATGTCAAAATTTTGTTGGTAGAGATCCATTTCAGAGTTGGTGTAATCAAGTTTTTAAAGTCTCTGAATAAGATAGAAAGTCTTTTTGGAGAAACTCCTTGCAGCGAGAGCACCACGGTCGTCTCATTGCTTCTCGGTCCATTAGAGTCAACGTGGTGTCGTAACTGGAAACAAGGAGCTGAAGGATTTTGCCTTGGATGAAGGAGATGATTTCTTGGGAACGCGATGGAAATCACCACAGCCAGGCCAGGCACTGATGTTCATGTCCCTGATGGTCTCGAAACAAGAGGTGTTGGGAAACCTGTAGCCCCCGTGGGATTTTGTGCAGAATCCATTTGTGTAAGGTCCCCTGCGGGGCGCAGGAGGAAGGAACCCCAGCAGAGGTGGCCATTGATGGCTTCTTCTGCAGGAGACCCACTGCCAGCCCTGTGCCGAGGCCACCGGCTGACAGGGATGGAGGGGGACAGGTCTGGTCCCTGGCGGGGGGACCCTGCACAGCATCACTTGCTTCTGTGCCCCAGTTCACTCCCCCCCCACACACCCGATGTTTATTTGCCTGTGGTAGGTTATGATTCTATGATTCTATGGCATTTCACTTGTCTTAAAGTATTTTAAAGTTCCTATATGAAAGAAAGCTATTAAGAAAGAACGAAAACCAGTAAATTTCTTTAAAATAGCTGGTCGTTCTGTTCCACATCCTCTTATTTTGGAAAATGACAGGGTGCAATTCCCCTCTGTTTTAAAATCTCCGCACCGCTGTGACTTCCCGCTGCCGGGAAACCCCTCCGTGCTGAGCTCAGCATCAGCCTGACCTACAAGAAGCTCCTTTTGGGGGGTCCCGCTCGTGGTCCCCAGGCCACCCAACCCATCAGGCAGGGACAGCTGTGAGGGGCCGGCAGCAAGGACTCGCCAAAGGGTTTTTGTGGTGAACTTGGGTGCTGCTGCAAGGACAGCCCCTCTCCTGGGTGCCCCGTTGAGGTGTCCTCCAGACTGGGTGCAGGGCAGAGGAGGGATGTTGCATCGATTTGGGGGAAAATAGCATTTCTGACCCTTTTTAGAGTAACTGTGAGGTTGCATTACAGCACACCGTTGGCAGTTCCTCTGAGGAAGGGTCCTTGGGTGGCTATAGCCTGCTTGCAGCCTCTGCACCCAGAGGTGACCTGGCTGTCCCCAGCCTGGCAAAGCCCCTCTGTGCCCTCAGGGCTGGCAGCGAGGGGCGGGGACAGGTTGTGTACGTACATTTCTGTGTTTAAAAACCCTCTGCTCCTGCTTCAGGTGAAGCAAAGAGGTTTCCTGGTTGTGCCTGTAACAGCTCTTTCTCTTCCCCTGAAGCTGCCAACCTCAATTGTCCTGTTGGTCTTGTCCACCTGAGTACCATCGCATGGAGCCAGTCAACTGGAGCTGCTGGAGCTGGCACAGCGTTTGCTCTCGGCCAAGCACCCCTTCACGTGCTCACGCTTCTCTTGAAACATTTACGTGAAGCCTGGTGTAAAAGCCCCTGGGACTTCGTGTGTTTCAGAGGAGCCCGTGCTAGGAAGTGGTGCTGGGTCTCTGGTGGTGTTGGTGCTGAGCACGCCCCACATGTCCCTCTGCTGTGGGTAGACCTCGATGGGAAATTGGCGTGTCTAGGACAAAACTGCTGTTCTGGTGGCAAAAAGAAGTCAATACTGTGTGAAGTGCAGGTGCAAGGTTGTGCCTGGGGGTTTGCAACACATGGGGTTACAGAATCACAGAGTGGTTTGGGTGGGAAGGGACCTTAAAGATTATCTCGTTCCACCCCCCTGCTCTGGGCAGGGACACCTCCCACCAGCCCAGCTTGCTCCAAGCCCCGTCCAACCTGGCCTTCAACCCCTCCAGGGATGGGGCAGCCACAGCTTCTCTGGGCATCCTGGGCCAGGGGCTCACCACCCTCACAGCCAAGAATTTCTGCTTCATATCTCAGCTCAATCTCCCGTCTCGCAGTGGAAAACCAGCAGATACTGAACATTCAGTCGCAGCTCGCTTGCCTAAGCTGCTCTGTCTCATTTTTAGCTTTCTCAGTACATGTTTGAGGATTTGCTAGTTAGTAAACAGTAAAAAAAATTCTGTGAATCATGCTTTTGGGTTTTGGCTAGCACTTAAACCCCCACTTAGTTGCTTTCATTCTCTCACATGCATTCACGCTTCTTTTTTTAAGTAGGTGTGTTTTGCTAACTGTTGAAAAGGGGGGTTTCCACATTGAGTTGTGATTCTGACAGAAAGTTTTGCAGCTTGACAATTTGACACTTGATCTGCCCCATCTCAATGATCACAGTTGTATTTTTTCGAGTTATTTTCTTCTTAGCTCTTATATCTTTGTATTCGATGTTATCTGTGTTGTCCTAAAAGGGCCCAGCTCTTCTGGAGGTTCCTTTTTTCCCCCTTCAGTATCAACATAGCTCATCTTTTGCTGTTGTGAAACCCGGGCCACAATTACTTCTAACACTGTCTTAAGTTGTCCTGTCCAGCTCTGGTGCGGGTGGAGCATTGTGGAGTTAATTGTCATGTTCTTTTGAATTCAGTGGTTTCTCTGGTCTCTTCCAGTAACTCGTCACAACCACCTGAAGGACTTCATGCTGGTGGTGTCCATCGTCATCGGCGTGGGTGGCTGCTGGTTTGCCTACATCCAGAATCGCTACTCAAAGGAGCACATGAAGAAGATGATGAAAGACCTGGAGGGGCTCCACAGAGCGGAACAGTCTCTCCATGACCTTCAAGAACGGTAGGTTTTACGAGTCCACCCAGTTGGAGCATCCAACTGTTGATCTTTCCTGCAAGGTTGTTCCGCATTTGGGTTTAAGGAAAGATTTTCTTTTTGGCCGTGACGCTTCTGTGCAGCAGTCCCCTGGTGCTGTGTACCTGGGGCAGCACCTTCCTGAGGGACCGTAGCAGACCCACCAGCCCGTCTTACCAGCTCCAGCGGGTGCCTGGCTTCTCACCAGGCCACAGCGAAGGTGTCTGCCTGCTCTTTGCTGGCGATGCGCTCATTATTTGTACTTGTGGGGTGCCTGGGTGGTAGAAACACCATCGCATTAACTACAATCCTGAAACGTGGCTGTGAAGCTACTTGAGCAAAGTGACAGCATGTGACACCAGCATCTCCCGCTCCGAGGTGGGCTCCAGTGCACGCTGACGCTGTTGCGTGCGGCCGTTTATGCTCCCGCGCAGTTTTGTTTCCTTTCCGCTCTCTTTTTATCTTGTGTTTTGCTTGTTTAGTTCCTGCTCTGCTCCATTACTGGGTCAAAAAAATAGTTTCTGAATTTCTGGGAAGACCTGACTGTGTTTCGTTTTGCTGCTGTTGGCGTGGGAGAGCTCCTCTCCCCGCACTCAGAACTTCGATGCTTCCAGGAGCAGAACATCCAACGGAGAGGGATGGATGGGAGCGTTCCTCCTCCATCCTTGGTCGCTTTGCCTCCTGAGTGCCTTGTTTTACCTCAAATACCTTCTTCCTATTTATTTACCACACTTCGTTGTACACAAGCAGTGAAATGTACAGTGGTTTCTCCCGATCTGACTCATACTGAAAGTGTATCAGGGTCCCCAGCCCCAACGTGACGGTGTGAATCTGTACCTAGAGGGGAAGACAAGCCTCTGGAAGGAGCATGAGGTGCTCCAGCTCACTCAGAATTGTCATCCAGGCTAATCAGGTTGTTTCTCCCTGGCTTTTGACAAGGAAAAAGCACGCTGAAGGAGGAATTCCACCTCCCTTCTTGAACTCTTTGGGCTATATGTAAAAATCCATGCTGCCCTGCACGGTGACACCTAAACCCAGGCGTGTTGCCTGGGAAGAATGAAAAAAAAAAAAATAAAAATCATTTTGGAGCATTACTTGTGAATGGTTGAACTCTGGGCACTTGGCCAAAACACTGTAGCTTCAGGAACGTGACCTCTGCTCACAGAAAAGTTTGTGGTGGTTCCAGTAAAACTGCTCCTCGGAGAACGGGCTGCAGAAGAGCTCCTCTGTGGACATGGGAGTCTTCTAGGAGAGAAAAGAGCATTCAAGACCGTTGATGACAAACCAGTGGGGCTTTTTGGCCGTAAGATATTTTTGAGGGCAGAGTTAGCAAATAACAGAGCGCGATAGTCTTGGGCTGCAACTATTTTTCATTAGTTTTAAGTGTAATTTTGGAGGATAAGCCTTGATTTGGCTGCCGTATAAGCTGACGGCTGCGGTCCCCCTGGCTTCTTGGACAGCGGAGCCCGTCCCTAGGAACACGTGCTCATGGCTGGTGCTCGGAGCTGCTGCGCAGACTCCAGGATCCCGAGGAGGTCAATCTGCCGTGGAGACTTCTAAGAGCACCAAGTCCTTGGAAACCCTACGACATACCCACAAGCCTGCAGCCTGAGTTCTTGCCTGCGTGCCCATGACAGCCCTCAGGGAATTGTCCCGCACGTGAGCGTTGCTTGAAAGCCTTTCTTCTTGGAGCGTGATGGCATCAGTTGGTGTCTACGTGGAGGGCAAGCGCTTGAGAGAGTACCAAGGTGATGGTGCCAAACTGGGCAGGCTCCCCTGGCAGTAGTGCAGATACGTGACCTGCGTTCTTCTTGGCATGGAGATAAAGTACATTTCCTCTCTGCCTATCATGGAGCCGGCTCCAATCCACAGCTGGTTTCACAAAGCTTTCTGTAATTTTACATTGCAGGTTGGATGTAGCCCAAAGAAAAAGATGTATTTTTTTTTTTCTATAGCCAGAAGAAGAGGGGAATTCCTTCTCAGCGTCCATCTCCTGGAGCAGCAGAGCTGCGGCCAGGGCAGGAGGTCTCTGCTGGGTGTCACTGACGAGCAGGTCATGCCAGAGGTCCAAACGCCAGCTGCTGTGAATGCGCTGTGTGGGCAACGACCTTGGGATCTGCTGCTGAGGGCAGAGCCACGTAAACAAGTAGATGTTCAACTAATGCTCTAAAGCCACATAGGAAGAAACCCAAAACCGCATATACTAAGCATAGCTTGAGTCTTAAGCCGGAGCAGCTTGTGATGTTCTGCAGGGTGTGCAGCTGGGAGGGCAGAGAGCCCTCTGCCTTGTCCTCTGCAGAGGGCACTGAGCTGGAGCTCAAGAAGTGGGAGGTGAATTAATTCCTGGTGCTTGGTGGGGCCTCTTGGCAGAAGATTGATCTCATTCTCCTCTGAAGTGGGGAATTCACCTTCGCTGCTTCATCCTTGAGCCCCAGCAAGTGTCCAGCTGTGGTCCTCTGCCACTATAGAAACGGCAAAAACTGCCAACAGCACCAGTTCCCGGGGACTTGTTCTGAAGTTCTGCTCAGAAACTTATTTTCTAGAAGGTTCTCTCTAGAGCTTGAAGTAACCTCCCTCCTGGCTCATTGAAACTCAGTGCTGAACTTCCACAGCCTCCAGAAGGCATCTGATGCCTTTCCAGTTGTCTACCAGCCGCTAGCGCTGGTATTTGATGAACAACTCTGATACGCTCTTGAAGAGTTGGGAAGGGAAGACTGACACAAAAAACCACTTTTTGTTCATCTTCAAAATACTTTTTGAGAACATCCTTCAACAGTGACACTTCCCACTAAGTTAAATGACCCATCAAGATAAAAAAGCTCATGTCTTGGCACATCCTACTGATGATTGAAGGTCTGTATTGAAGATCTGCTGACTGCGTTGAAGATCTGCTCCTGGATGGTGAAGCCCCCGGCTGGACCTCGGTTTCTTGCCCTCATTTCAAGTGCAGCTCTGAAGGCACTTTGTCATCTCGTGGAGCTCAGTGCACGGGAAACCAGTGTGGCTGAACGGGCTGGGTTTGAACGGGAGCGCACAGACGGAGCGTGGTCCTGTCCATAACCAACATAAGAAAATACAGGCTCTGCTGTCAGGGAAGAAATGTTAGTGAGGGAAAGTACAATGTTAGAGTGCCTTGAAAAATTAACTTAAGGATAAAATTCCTTTCCGTTCTGCATCATAGGATAGGGGAATTTCTCCTTTAAACAGAAGTATTTTAGTGGTTTGGGATTCCCTAGTATGGAAGAGCTTTAGCTCTGGTGCGCAGGGCAGAGAGCGTGGGTTTATCTGAAAACTTGGAATGTCTTGGCAAGAGTCTCTTTAAATTGGGAAGAAAAACACTTGAGTTTCTCAACAGAGCTGTAAATTGAAAATGAGCCTTTTCCAAGAAGAGAGCCAACATCCCGGCTGAGGAGAGTCCAGCCCCTCCAGTCCGTGTCGTGTTGCCGTCGGCATGCCAAGGAGGAGCCTGAGGAAGAGGAGTCCTTGGCTGGGACCCAGAAGGCAGCGATGGGTCCCGTCACCGAACACACAGCCATGTGCTGTCCTGCGATCTGAGGCGGGATGATGGACACCTCTGCGTGTGCTGCAGGGAGCAGCTGAGGGTCAGCTTCTCCCTTCCTGCTCAGCCCCAGCTGGTGCGGGGTGAGCAGGAGCCGCTCAGGAGCCCAGGAGTGCCCTTCCGAGATGTCATTTATTTTATTGATGTCGTTATTTGTCATTTGCAGCCCAGGTGCAGCACACCCGGAGCCAGCCCTCGCTGTCCCCTCTCCCCTGTCTCCCCACGCGTTGCTCTATTGGTTTGCTCTGCAGTTTGAATGTTGACGGTCTTGTGTGGGAGATTTTATGACCTTGAAATACTTACTTCTGGCTAAGATGATTCCACCTGGGGTTCTGGGATGGGTTTGGTTTGGGGTTTTTTTCATTGTATAGAGAGCTTTATGTGGTCCCTGAAAATCTATCCACTGTAAGCAGCAACTGGTGTTGCTGGTTAAGCTGGTGCCTCACTAACCTCACAAACGGTGCTGGTAGCATTGGTGTAGGTTGGCACCTTATTTGAGGTCCCACGGATGCAGAGAAGCTGCCCGGGCAGGGCAGGGGGTGCCCGCAGGGGAAGGGGCTGGTTTGGGTGCGGAGCAGACAGAGCTTTGCTGCTCCTGGCAGAAAACAGTAGTTTCCTCAGTTTGGTCTGGGTTACAAAAAGCATTGCTGCTCAGACAGTCTGGGTTTGTCCAACTTTTATCGATTTGTCTCAAACTGTGATAACTTTTGGAAGAGAAGTTCATGTTTAAAAGGTGGGACTTAGGTTGATGCACCTGGTTTCTGATGGTGTAAGCCACAGACTGAACACACTGTGTTCAATACAGTAGCTGAAGTACATGTTCTGGAAGCTCATCATGTCTTGATTTGAAGTTCTCCAAAGATGGATGTCCCACATTCCTCAGAAATTTGCTCCAGAGTTTCTTTGTTGCCACCATTTAAAAAAAAAAAAAGAACCAACCTAAAAGGTATTTTTCGTTTGAACTGTGAGGCTGGTTTTTGCAGGAAGCCCTTTAATATTCTTATGTCTTTCATTGGTGGTACTTGTGCAACGTGGATTTTTAGAACCTCCATTAGGAAGTGAACCCCTTCATTGCATTTTGGCATTGCATTCAGCAAACCAAATATTTGCCAAATATTTGCCCTAATACTTGGCAGTTGCCCTGTCTCCAGAATCACAAACTGCCAGGGGTCGGAAGGGACCTCTGGAGACCCTCCAGTCCAAGCCCCTGCCAGAGCAGGGTCACCCAGAGCAGGTGGCACAGGAACGCGTCCAGGTGGGTTTGGAATGTCTCCAGAGACGGAGACTCCACCACCTCTCTGGGCAGCCTGTGCCAGAGCTCTGCCACCCTCACGGGAAAGAAGTTCCTCCTTATGTTGAGATGGAACTCAAGTTTGTGAGATGGAACTCAAGTTTGTGCTTGTTACCTCTTGTCCTGTTGCTGGGCACCACTGAAAAGAGCCTGGCCCCATCCTCCTGACACCCACCCTTTCAGTATTCAGAAGCACGTGGGTTTGGGACCCCGAGGGAGGATCTGCTGGCACGGGGCGTTGGGTGGGTAGCCACAACCAGAGACGTCACTGCTTCATTCCAGGACAGTGCTGTCCTGCAGAGGCCAGGTTCGTTCCTGATGCTAATTTGATTTCACTGAATTTGTGTGAGGATCGGGTTTACACCAGTGCAACTCCCTCGAAATGCAAACATCGCAGAAACCCTGAAGGACCTCGCGGTGGCTGCGGTGGTGTCTCCTTCCAAGGCCTGAGCCCTTCCGGACTGAATGCCTGAGCTCTCCTGAATGGCTACAAGTAATCTCTTACTGCTCTTTGTTGCCGTATGTAATTCCTACTGATTTAATTCTGGCATGAGAAAAAATAATAACTTCCAGGCAAGATTAAAACATGCCTGAATTTGAGCACTTTTGAAGTGGAACACAGGGACATCCCATCTGCGTGTTCATACCTGCTCCTGCTCTGCCACATCTTCCCCTCCTTTTTTTTTATTAAAGGCAAAGATCTTAATTTTTGTAAAAACACTGACAATTCAAGTTAATTTGGGGCTTGATAAAGGAAATCTTGGTGTGCTTTGGAAAATTAAGAAAATACTGAGTATTTAATAAGTGAAATAAAGCTGAGGCTGTGGAATTGACAATTTAATTTCTTCCTAGGCACGGTGAACTTTCTCCTTGACTTTCCAGATCTCTGTTGACATCAACGCAGAGTAAACAAGAGCAGGGTTGGTCTAGATCCTGGCTGGCTGGTGGAGTCGCTCAGCTGAGCTCGGGTAGCCCGACATGCGCATTGGGCTCTCGCTCTCTGTCTCTTGCAGGCTGCAGAAGGCGCAGGAGGAGCATCGCTCCGTGGAGGTGGAAAAGGTACACCTGGAGAAGAAACTGCAAGACGAGATCAGCATCGCCAAGCAGGAGGCACACCGGCTGCGGGAGCTGCGGGAGGGCACGGAGAATGAGCTGAGCAGGCAGAAATACGCTGAGCAAGAGCTGGAGCAGGTAAGGGTCCAGTCAGACCTGGGTGCGCGGCCAGGGGAGATGCCAGTGAGAACCGAGCAGCTCCTCACTCTGCTTCATCCTTCTGAGAAACCCAGTGATGTTCTGCTTACAGTGCTCCTCTCCCTTTGCTTTCCCACTCCCCTCTGTGGAGGAAAAGATCCAAGTATTTCTTCAGCTGCTCCACGTCGTTTCATATCCCCTGTCCATAGAGCAGTGCGCTGGGTGGCAGGGACCGTGTCTCAGGGGCCATGGGCATCGTCCCAGCTTGCCCTGCAGAAGGAGGGGCGTTGAACTTGACCTGGAGCTGCAGCCCTCTGGTGACTTCTAACTCCCACTCCAAGCCATAAGCTGTTTGGTTTTTTTTTCTTTTGTATTTATTCAAGGTTTTAGGAGATATTTAGAATGAGTTTGGTTGTGCTTACGATGGTTTTTTTCTTGTGGATCAGAGAGGTCTACAAAGGAAATTCCCTTCCAAGGAAATTTAGCTCTGGATTCGAAATCTGTAGAGCGAAGTTAGAGTTCACATGCAGTTCTCTAAAAGACTAGTTTTAAATTCAGACTCGCAGGAAAATACGTCCCCAAGTTAGATCTTGCAATGTAGGCCTAGGCAGAATACTGTGTGCTATGTGCTGCCGGCAAAAAAAGAAACGTTTGGTATATATCGGTTTAAACTGAAATTGTGCGAGGCAGAATTGCGTGAGCCAAGCGCGTACTGTGGATATTCTGAGCCATCAGCACATCCTCCCAGCGAGACTGTGCCCAGTCTCTTATGTCACCACGGAGGATGGGGAAGAAAATGGGACAGGAATGTAGGGTTTCCACTGACAAGGGAGAAACGAGTGTCCTGGGCCAGTGGGTAACCAGGGAGGGGTGGGACAGTGCAGCCCAGGTCTGCAAATAGTCAGCAAACAGCAAATTTCCTTCCTGCTTGGAAAGCCACCAGCCTAGACGCCCGCTGGTCTTGTCATCCAACAGCGTTCCTCCTGACGTGTCCTCCAACCTCCTCACAGTCATAGAACCACAGAATGGTCCAGGTTGGAAGGGACCTTTCAGATCAAGTCCAACCATCAACCCAACACTGACAAAAACCATCACTAAACCATATCACTAAGCACCACGTTTGCCCGGCTTTTAAATCCCTCCAGGGATGGTGACTCCAACGCTGCCCTGGGCAGCCTCTTCCAATGCTTGACAACCCTTTCAGTGTAAAAAGTTTTCCTAATATCCATCCTAAACCTCCCCTGGCACAACTTGAGGCCGTTTCCTCTTGTCCCATGGCCTGTTCCTTGGGAGAAGAGACCGACCCCCCCTGGCTACCCCCTCCTTTCAGGGAGTTGCAGAGAGCGAGAAGGTCTCCCCTCAGCCTCCTTTTCTCCAGGCTGAACACCCCCAGCTGCCTCAGCCGCTCCTCAAAAGGCTTGTGCTCCAGACCCCTCACCATCTCCGTTGCCCTTCTCTGGACACGTTCCAGCACCTCCAGGTCTTTTTTTGTAGTGAGGAGCCCAAAACTGGACACAGACTTGAGGTGGGGCCTCACCAGTTCCTAGTACAGGGGAACGGTCACTGCCCCAGTCCTGCTGGCCACACTGTTCCTGACACAGGCCAGGATGCTGTTGGCCTTCTTGGCCACCTGGGCACACTGCTGGCTCATATTCACCTGCTGTCAACCAACACGCCCAGGTCTTTTCCTGCCAGGCAGCTCTCCAGCCACTCTGCCCCCAGCCTGTAGCATCCATGGGGTTGGGGTGACCCAGTTGCTAAGCTCTGTCTCGGGACAGGCATCAGGGCATCTGTATAAATTCGGTCAGGTTGGGTTGTGGACTGTTAAATGAGGATGTAACCCCCAGCCCTTGTACCCCGCCTGCTCCAGGCTGTCGGATGAGGCAGGGGCTCATCCCCCCCTCTCCTCCCTGCACTTTACCTTTGATAAGAAGCCCAAAACACCAGAGGTGACTGAACTGCTCTGTTGTTCCTCAGAGGCCTTCGGGAGGGATGCCTTGCCAGGGTGAGTATTGGTTGTACCCACCTGACCACACTGTGTGATTATAACACCGTCACCGGCCCGGCAGCTGTAGACCACAGATAACATTAACCAGTCACTCCCACTGACCGTAAAACTCATCCCATTTCAAGATATTCTTGGGTCCCAGGGAATATTAAAACAAGACCTTCTTTAAAACTGTACTGGAGGGTTTGGAAGCTCCCGGTGGAATCGGGCGTGTGAGAAGCAGAGTCTTTCTGGGATGGGGCTCTCCCATACTGGGTGTTTCGTACCGACCCTCTCCCCTTGATGGGTCATCCTCCCCCAGCCTCCGGCCGCAGACCCAACGGCCATTCCTCGCTGTATTAACTGTTGCTCTTAGTGATCAAAATGGGATCTCAGAAATCTTCATGGGGGAATGCAGACACACGAAGTACCTCCTGTGTGTGTCAATTCCCCGCAGAACCGAGAGGGTTCGTGTTTCGGACACTGCTGTATCATGGCTCGTCTCAACCACCGGCCCTTGGCTGTTGTTCTGCACCGCTTCCCTTCTCCACCATTCCATAAAAACCATGTTCCTGTAAATGTTCTGAGCACTCCTCCACCCCAAACACCCAGTGGCAGATTTCCTGCCTGCCTATCCTCCATATTCCTAAAGCCCAGATGCTTGTGGATCGTGGTCAGGGTTCTGCTGTGGTGGGAGCAGCGCCTGGTGCTGTTGGTCTCGGAGGGGAAAAAACAACTTCCTGGGTGGTTTCGGTTAGGGAAAAACACCTTCCTGGGGTCGGTGGTTCGTAATTTGTAACTTTTTTGAATGATTTAGGCAGTTATGCTCGCCAAGACTAAATGACACAGAAGTGATGTAAGTAGCCGACCTCTTCTATGGGGTGCCTCCTGGCTATTTCTAGACTGGGCAAATGTCCTCCAGGATAAAATACGGGATTTCGAGTCTCTGTGCTTTTTGGCTCACTGGAAATTCCACCTATGCCAGACTCAGTGAGACGTGACTGAATTCAGTAACACGTTAAGGGAAAAGATCCAAGTTTGAGCAATCTTTTAAAAAACCACTTATCTGCAGTCCGCTTGCGGCTGTGCCCGGATGTGGGATGTGGTTGAACTTGGATGTGGGAATCCTGCATTGGGCATTGGGAAGGGTCTGGTCACACTCCTGCTGTTAAGACTATCTAGTCTGACCTATCGCCATTTTTCACTCATAACTCATTGATGCATGGATGTCTACAAAATAAGTGACCTGACATCGCTCAAATTCAGCTTAAGATGGCCTCAGCGCATATTAGAAATGAAGGATTTCTTTGTGAAGATTAAAGTTAACCCACTTTCAAAGGGAGGAAGAGAGGCAGTTGGAAAGGAGGAAGCAAAGCAGTCTTCATCATAGTCAGTAATTCAAAGTGTCTGTGTGTATCAAGTAGCCCAAGAAGTTTTGAGATCAATTGCTCTGCGCACCTTTAGTGTGTTTCTTAGACCAAGGCTCTAGAGAACTGAAAGAGAAAACGGGGTAGACATCATCCATCATCCCAGTGACACCAGTGTGGCCCTGGCTGTGCTGTAGCTGGACCTTCCCTCCCAGCTCCCCCTCTGTTGGGAGAACGTCTGCGCTGGGGGGCCAGGGCTCGCTGGGACCACAAAAGCTCTTGCAGGTGCTTAGGGATGGCTGTTATTTTAGCAGCAAGGGAGTGCGTTGTACAGTGTATGACCACGTACCCCCCTCCTGAATCTCGAGGTGCTGGAGTTGCAGAGTGGTCCAGTCCACCACCGCTGTGCTGCCACTGGATCGCAGCCGCTCCAAGCTGCAGTCACCGTCCTTCGGTTCCTCTGCTGTGGGACACGTTAACTCCTCGCAGGGCTTGTGTCAGGCTTCAGGTTTATTAAAGTAATGGAAGAGAAGTGTTAATTCTTGATGGTCTCCAGCACTAAATACTTTTATGTAAGGCTTTGATGTCTTCAACTTGCTTGTCACACACTTTCTTCTAATTTTGTAATCGCTCCCTTCTCCAGCAAGATCAGTGTGTGTGTGGAGGAGACCAGACCGATGGTGTGTGGAGGAGCCTGAGCTGGGACGGGAGGAGAGTCCCCCAGAAAGCTACAGAAACTGCTGATTCCAGGCGTGTTCCATTTCTTTTCCTGACCAAGCAGCACATGTTTTATGTCTAAATATTTTTATCGTCTTGCTCCAGTGTGAAAGTCGTCTCTTGACGAGTTCCCTCTGTTTGGCGCAGTAGGTTCAGTGAGAAAAGGCGACGCCGGCTCAGTGTTCCTGCCTCCAGAGGAGAATCTGGGGGTTGTGCAGAGCTGGGTGCAGGCAGCAAACTTTGCAGAGATTGCTAGCAGCCGCCACAGGCTCCCTGAATGTCCGCACCTAAAGCCCGAGTCTCGTTTAACCAGGTTGTGCGTGGTGCTGTGGGCTCTGGAGGGCATCCCTGCAGGCGATGCCATGGCGAGGGAGAGGAGCTGATCGGGGGAGGGAGAGCGGGGGGCTCTGCTGAGAGCTGAGTTGATGAGGCAGGACAGCATCCCAGCATCCCGGCGGCCGAGGTTTCTGAGGAAGGAGCTCACCTTTGGGATGAAGGGAAAGCACTGTAGGGTGTCCTGGCATCCCAGCAGTGGCCTTTTCTGTCCCCTCTCCTGCTTGCCCGCAGTGACAGGATGCCACCTCTCCTCTTAGTGAGTTTTGCTTCTGTCATGAGTAAGGTTAAGTTGTGTGGAGTCTTTTTTTCTTTCTTCTGCTGCCTTAAAAGCTGCTGGGTTGGTAGCCAGTGGTTGGGGTGACCTCGCAGGAGGGTGGCTGTCCCCGCTGCTGCTACACCAGCCGGTTCTCTCCCAGGTGCGGATGGCGCTGAAGAACGCGGAGAAGGAGCTGGAGTCCCACTGCAGCTGGGCTGCACCTGAGGCCCTGCAGAAGTGGCTCCAGCTGACCCATGAGGTGGAGGTCCAGTACTACAACATCAAGAAACAGAATGCAGAGAAACAGCTGCTGGTGGCCAAGGAAGGGGTGAGAATATCAGCATCCTTGTCCCCAGGTCCTCCCGTCACAGCCATGGGGAAAGATTTGGGGAGTGAAACCTAGAATCTGGAATGGTTTGGGTGGGAAGGGACCTTAAAGCCCACCCAGTGCCACCCACTGCCCTGGGCAGGGACACCTCCCACCAGCCCAGCTTGCTCCAAGCCCCAGCCAACCTGGCCTTCAACCCTTCCAGGGATGGGGCAGCCACAGCTTCTCTGGGCAACCTGGGCCAGGGGCTCACCACCCTCACAGCCAACAATTTCTGCCCAACATCTCATCTCAGTCTCCCCTCTTGCAGTGGAAATCCCTTCCCCCTCATCCCATGGCTCCCCTCCCTCATCCAGAGTCCCTCCCCAGCTTTCCTGGAGCCCCTTGAGGGACTGGAAGGGGCTCCAAGGTCTCCGTGGAGCCTTCTCTTCTCCAGGCTGAACCCCCCCAACTCTCTCAGCCTGTCCTCCCAGCAGAGGGGCTCCAGCCCTCCCAGCATCTCCGCGGCCTCCTCTGGCCCTGCTCCAACAGCTCCGTGTCTCTCCTGTGCTGAGGCCCCAGAGCTGGAGGCAGCACTGCAGGGGGGTCTCCCCCGAGCGGAGCAGAGGGACAGAATCCCGCCCCTCGCCCTGCTGCCCACGCTGCTGGGGATGCAGCCCAGGCTGTGGTGGCTTTCTGGGCTGCCAGCGCACAGTGCCAGCTCATGGCCGGCTTTTCCCCCCCCCAGCAGCCCCAAGCCCTTCTCTCAGGGCTGCTCTCCATCCCCAGCCTGGGCTGGGACCAGTCTGTATTGAAACCTGCAGAGTTGGTTTCTCTGCACCTTCTTTATTTCCCTTTTAATGCCTTAAATTTGCATTTTTTAAAAAAGCGCAGGCCAAAGCTTTATAGAGGTGTAAGTAGGGGCTAAAAATGGTAATGAGTGATCTCCGCTCAGGGCATGACTGGCACATGCCCCTCACCTGCACTGGACTGGAGCCCTGGGACGGTGCGGGGCACGAATCGCTGCCCGTGCAATTACTGCTGTGAGCGAGCAGAAAGCAGGAGGGTTGGCACCGATTAAGCATAATCCCCTCTCCAGGTGATTTACATGCACAGGCAACAAAATTTCTAACACGCACATGCCGTCTGTAGCAATGAATCATTTCTGTATTCCCAGTTGTTTCAAATTTTCTGTGCCAACCACAAAGCGAGGAGCAGCAGGGGAGCTGTTGGAACGTGTATTTGTCTCTGCAGACGTACACAGCAGGCAGAGCTGGCAGCGGGGAGAAATTTGTCTGCCATAATACGTTTTTATTCTGAACGTCTTACCATTTCGACGGTTTTCCTTTTCGCTGTCTTAGTTCTCACATCTGCGTCCATGGTTTGTCTTGGTTTGGCAAGTTAATGCCCCCGGGTCTGTGAACCAGAGCTGCTGCGGGGATTTCATTTGGAATTTGCGCTGTGCCTCAGAGGGAAGGCAAAAAACCCAACCCCAAAACAAACCACCTCCCCAAGCCACCGACCCTGGAGCACTAACAGTGTTTCTTGAAACACTCCCGTGAGAGACAAAACAAGGCTTTGTGAGAGCCGGTCGCTGGCTTAGGTCGCTGCTTCAGTTCCCTGCAACTGGGAAAAGTGGGAGAAGGGCCAAGGAGGAGCATGAAACCAGCAACCTGCTGCTCGAGGAATTCCTCACCCACCATGCTGGGAAGAATAACATCCTTCAGTAAAAACCCAATTCGCACTATTCACGTGTGTGCAAACAGCTGCAGGGACTATTTCTGTCTCAGCCCATCCAGGATGTTCTTGTCCCGGAGGAAACATGAGGTAGTCTTCTTCCTGTGACCTTTTTCTGTTGATGTTCTAGGCTGAAAAAATTAAAAAGAAGCGAAACACCCTGTTTGGAACATTTCACGTGGCTCACAGCTCATCTCTAGATGATGTTGATCATAAAATCTTAACTGCAAAGTGAGTATCTACTTAATATCTTCCCTTATTTCTGTCTGCCTCTTTTCTCCCTCTCGTATTCCAGACCCGAGCACACCGTAGCCCGTACGGTTGCTCTTGGTCTCATTTTGCTGAACTTTGATTCTGTTGACTTTAGTTAGCTGGGGTTGGACCTGCTCCTTTTAATCAATAACCTTTTAATTTTATCTCTGTGAAACAAGAAATGGCAGTTATGGAGAGCAATTGAAAGTCCTATCGAAATGTAGCTTCATGAGGCTGCAGTGTTCTTAAGCGATTATCCCTGGATATTTCAGTTGTTGCTGGTTTTTTTTTAATTCCCATATTCCTGAAAGTGGAATGAAAGATGTCTCGAGTATTGGGACACAAAGCTGAACCGCTTCCGTCCCTGTTTCAGGCAGTTTATGGCATGTTTTTCCTTCGCTCCCTACATTTTCCCGTGTTTAACCTTGCTTGCAGGCAAGCGCTGAGTGAAGTGACGGCCGCGCTGCGGGAGCGCCTGCATCGCTGGCAGCAGATCGAGCTGCTCTGCGGCTTCCAGATCGTCAACAACCCAGGCATCCACAGCCTGGCGTCCGCCCTCAACATCGACCCCAGCTGGATGGGCACCCCGCGGCCCAACCCCTCCCACTTCATCATGACCGATGACGTGGACGATTTGGACGAAGAGCTGGTGTCTCCCATGTCCATACAATGTACGTGGTCCGTGATAGCCACGCGTGGTGAGTCTGCGTCTGCCGGGGGCCGCAGCGTGGGGCAGACCTGGAATGGTTGTTAAAGCGTGTTAGGAGGAATTAAGGTATCTAAGTTGGTTTTTCAATGACCGAAGCCAAATTGTTAGTCGTTAAGGGTAAGGAATGTCCCTAAGTGCCAGACCACTATGGCTGGGGTTGCTTGGAGCCTCTTAATTCCAGCAGAACTAGTCATTTGTAGACATTATTAGTCATCATTTAATGATATGCATGCTGTTCTGTTCAACTCACTGAATTTATGCATTTACAAAAAAAGCCAAAGGCAGGAAAGTGAGAAAGGACAATGAAGTGCATTGTCCTGGTCTCCTCTTGGCTAGAGCACTTCTTTGTGCTGTAGAAGGACTTGGACACTTCCTCCTTGTGCTCAGCTTTGGCCCAGCANTTGGCCGGGGCTTGGAGCAAGCTGGGCTGGTGGGAGGTGTCCCTGCCCAGGGCAGTGGGTGGCACTGGGTGGTCTTTAAGGTCCCTTCCCACCCAAACCATTCCATGACTCTATGACTTGTACCCCTTGCTATTGCGGGTGGGGAGGAGCAGTCTGCTGTAGCGACTGTACGCGACCTGTAGCGACCTATTAGTCATTTTCTGGAGCAAAGATGGACACCCCAGTGCCCCATCTCCTCTGCGTGTGTAGTGGTCACCCCGGTGGCCGTTCACTCCTCCTTTACTGATGACTGTCCCTGTACAAAGTGCATTGACTCCAGTAGGGAGGAGTGGGGCTGCTGGAGGCGGGGCGGGTGGTCCCAGATCTCTTGGAGGAAAGGACTGACTTGGGTCACCCTCTGCCTGCTGCTCTCTCAACTGCTGAGCTCTTGGGTTAAGCGAAGGCCTTCTCCTTCTCTGCGAAAGGTTTGTGAATCCGTCTTGACTGCTCTTCCCATGTTAAACTGACCCAGATTCGGCCTTGCTTCTCTCAAAAAATGCATTATCCAAATACAGTTTCCTATCTCTAGCTCTTGCAGAAATGGATGGAGAACTGAGGAGCAGTTCCAGGCACTGACAGTGATCTGGATGGCTGGAACTCAGCATTCTGAGCTCCAAGTGGGAGAGGGGAGCCTTTTAGTTACGTCTGATTTGGGTCATTTTCTAGTGAGGACTTCATCCAAAGGGTGTTTAGATGGGTAGAAGATGGGGAAGAGGAAGAGAAGAACCTCAGGGTTGGTAGAAGGTTGGGAAGAGGAACAGAAGAGCTTCGGGGCTGGCAGGGTGAGCTGAGGGAGGTGCCTGTATGTGCCATCGACACCCCCGACCCCCCCACCCCCCATCGTGGCTTTGGGCTCTGGTTCGATGGTGTGAAGATCTGGAGGTGAGTGCTGAGGTTGGGCTGAGGGCAATGGGGGAAGAAGGCAGAGCACTGAGGGGAGCCGGCAGGAGGAACAGGGTATCTGCCTGTTTCCAGGGCTCAGCAAACATGGGTATGGGAGCTGGCGGGTTTTGGGGTTGATGTCCGTAGGGAAAGTTTAAAGCCTCAAACAGATAATGGTGTCCTACTCATCTTTGTGATTATCACTGACCATTAGAAGCCGAGCCAGACAGCTCTAATAAAACACTTGCAAAGACAAAGACAGGCTGAGAGAGTTGGGGGGTTCAGCCTGGAGAAGAGAAGGCTCCGCGGAGACCTCGGAACCCCTTCCAGTCCCTCAAGGGGCTCCAGGAAAGCTGGGGAGGGACTCTGGCTCAGGGAGGGGAGCCATGGGACGAGGGGGAAGGCTTTTCCACTGCAAGAGGGGAGAATGAGCTGAGATCTGAGGCAGAAATTGTTGGCTGTGAGGGTGGTGAGCCCCTGGCCCAGGTTGCCCAGAGAAGCTGTGGCTGCCCCATCCCTGGAGGGGTTCAAGGCCAGGTTGGCTGGGGCTTGGAGCAAGCTGGGCTGGTGGGAGGTGTCCCTCTGCAGGGCAGTGGGTGGCACTGGGTGGGCTTTGAGGTCCCTTCCCACCCAAACCATTCTATGATCCTATGTTCTATGATTCTGTGCAAGCTAGCTATTAGAGAGGGATGTCTGAAGAAAAGTCCTGAGCAGCAGCTGAAGCAGCTCTCCACAGGATGCGCTGTATGAGGCATCAGCCTTCACCCCAGATTTTAAGCCTCAGCTTCGTTGTCTCTTGCTTGAGACACCTTGAGGGAGATTTTTTGCAGTGGGGACTCGCGGTTCTCATCAGCCCGGCGCCCGCCTGTGTGCCGCAGCGTCCCCGTGTGAGTGACACTGTGTCGCAAGCGCCGGGCACTCAGTTCCCAAAGCGTGGGGCCGTTTGCCTTTCCCTAGAGGATTTTTCTTTCTCTGTCTTCAAAAACTGCTTCGGGAGAGAAGCGCGGGGTTTTTCCTCCCCAGATGTGTGGGGGATGTTGCCGATGCCCGTGATGATTCTCCCAGTAAATCACGTTTTTCTCTCTCCTGTTCACACCCGGTTGGCCCATCCCAGACGCAGCCTGGCTTTTCGGGCGCAGGTTCAGTGACCGTTCGTCTCTGTCCTTGGAGGATCAGTCCCTCTGGAAATACCCTGGTTTGGTTCTCTTCAATTATATTTTAATTTTTTTTTATTCTACCCTCTGCCCTTTTTCTGGACTAAAAATACATCCACCGATTTTCCGACTTTCTGGCACAGCAAACTAATGAACGTACCTCTCCTCACCGAGTCATCAGCATCTTTACTAACCCCTGGGAAGAGTCTGGCAGGATGAAGAAGAATCACAGTTCACTGTAGTCCTCACATGCTTTGGGGTTTTGCTTTTAAAAAAAAAAAAAAAATCCACTTATGAACTCTGGAGGGTTGTTTTTCCCTTGTTTTTACCCCTTGTTTTTACCCCTGAGGTGGAGATGAAGGGTTCAGGCTAGGCCCGGAGGAGGTGGTAACGTTCCCTTCCCCATCCCACCTCCTCGCAGACGATTGCTGTGCCTTTCTGCCCTCCTTATCCTTAAATAAATTGAGCAATGCCACTTATTATGCTAATTTGTCCCCTGCTGCCCTGATGGCATTTTTCGGCTGGTGGAAGCCTTCCCTTGGTGGAGCGCTGCTGAACGTCCCTGGTGGGACGGAGGAGGAGGAGCAGCAGCAGCGGCCAGGCGGTGCTTGGTCAGGGCTTGCCTGGTGATGGTCCTTCCTCAGGACGACGAGCAGGTTGTTCGGCGAATGTTGATAAAACGTGTGTCGTGCCGGGAGCGGGTGGGTGTTTGCAGGAAGCGCAGTCCTGCGGTGGCAGGGCCAGGCGAGGTCTCAGCCTTTGCTCCTGGGCTTCTCGCAGGGTCAGTCGTGCAGAAGGAGGGCGCAGAGGTGTCGAGTCAGTAACTAAGGAGTGGAACACCAGGGGGAAAATTAAAAACAACCCTCAGGGGAACAAAGCGTGGCCCAAGACAAAAAGAAACCTGTAGCAAAAACTCTATAATCCCCAAGTAATTATTCTGCGGAGCCTGGATCCTCATGTTAGCCCTCCAGACTGAGACTCCCAAACTGCATCCCCGCCAGCAGCCAGCGAGTGGGGACCAGCTGGGCCATTCCTGTCCCTGCTGCAGTTGTTAGCAGCTGTGCCACCACGGGAGAGCTGGGACAGCCCCAGTTCTGCCCATTAATTCTCTCCCCCCCACCTCCTCCCACCAGGTTTTTGCAGTCGCCTCGGAGCAAGGCATTTTTTCCACCTTGACTCGGTGTGACTCGACTTTGCGTCATTTAAGCTCTGGAGCTGTCATGAGGGAAAAAAAAAAAAAAAAAAGCATTTTGAAATAGGAAGTGTAGGAAGTGGGTGGTGTAAAGCGCCAGGTTCGTAGGTGGGCAGCGTAGCAAAGCAAGAAGTGGCCAACCTGAGCGGTGGGACCATGTGAGAGAAACCGTGATTAACTTGGGGATGTGGAAATGGCAAAGTTGCCTGAGTTACTCTTGCTTGTTCCTTCTTCCACTGGAAATAAGTCCCAGCAGGATCCTCCAGTACCCGAGCGGGTGCTGCCAGATGAGCTGCAGGAGGCTCCTGTTTCCTAGCTGTATGTTTTTATAGCAGTGATTTGCTGGTTCTTCGATTCCCGAAGGAGCTCTCCTTCCACTCCATTTCTGAGCTTTCCTGTCTGTTCGCCTTTTTAACCCATTTTTATATTTATTTCTTATGCACATAAGAAATCCTGAACACCTTATCTCCTGCCAAAGAAGGAACATCTTGTGCGGAAATTACAGCTAGTGGATTAAACACGACTGGTCTGGTCATCTGCTGGCGATGCGGCCCAGTGGATCCTTAGTTTTCCATGTGCCTGATGGACAGGGATGTGCAGAAATCCCTGTGCAGGTGAATCCCTCGGTCTCTGCTGGTGACCACCTGGCTCCGGCTCTGTGGGTAGGCGTGGGGCAGAGGAGGGACTGTAGGCGATGTGGAGCAGAGGGAGCGGGCTCAGTTCTCTGGCCTCTGTTACCTGCCAGGTAAGACTGCGTGGCCAGAAAGATTGTTATGATCTTCAAAAGCTCTTAATGAGCTGGTGACAGCTAATGGAGGCAGTCCAGGCTGTTTCTCCCAACCAAGAGGAATTTGCAATTAGAGAAAAATATTTTTCCAATTGAGTAGTAATTACTACTCTGATCAGTAAGCTAATTATCAAACAGGCTGGGAACAGAGGATGCCACTTCTGGACCAGGCGTGGAGAGTGATATGTATATAAAAATACAATTTCAGGCGTGGATTGATGACAAAAGCCCATGCCTGCCCAATTAATACCGTAGTCACTACCCATCTGCCACGTGTCCCAGATGTTCTGCCCTGCAGAAGGGTACAAGGCTGGGAGGTTTCTGCACGCTCAGAAGCTTTCCTGCTCCTGAACGCCAAGTGCAGCTCTATTCACAACCCTGCTCTCAGTCCCAGCTCCTGGGCCAGGAGCTGCCGGCACGGTGATGCTGGGAGCGGGAGCAGAGCGGAGCTCATCTCACCGGCTTTAGGTGCCTCCTCATCACTGGAGGCTCCTTTTTTAGGCTGTGCAGGGAAACAGAACTGCCAGGGCATGAGGCATCTGAATGATCTGGGTGTCTGCGTTAGGATGAAATGAATCATGCCCTGAAAGTACCGACTTCTTCACATTTACTATAAAGGGAGCCTGGGTAAAGCCGGGTGGGATGAATCACGCGTCCAGTTTCTGCCTCAAGCAAGATGATCAGATAAGGTGTTCAGAAAGCACCTATATGAGGAATGTCAGAGGTAATTTTTTCATGGGCTGGGCATTAATCTAGCATGTTAAGCAGTAGCGCCAGCTTGATTCTTCTTCTGCATTAAAACCGGCGTAACTGATAGCACAAGGTGGGGTGGCTGCAGTGGCCCGAGCGAGTGGCCTGGTGACAGAGGGCACGGTGCTGCGGCTGTGGGTGGCACCTTTACCACGGTGCCTCCTCGCTGCTCCGATGTGCGGGCTCTTTGCAGCTGCCTTCAGCCTTCTCCCCTTTCTCTCTTTACAGCTCCGGCGTTGCCCAGCACAGTTCGCCAGCGCCTGGTGGACCCACAGCACGCCCACGGATCTCAGAGGTTGGTAGAGAGTTACGTGCAAGGCCAGAATGAGTCGGGCCAAGCTGCCCATTACCGGGCGGGCAGAGTCTCTCTCCGTCGAATGCACAGCCTCTCCTCCGGACAGTCTTTCAGTTCCGACCTTCCCGGCACCAGCCCATCGTCTGCTGCCACCACCACCTCTTCCACCTCTTGCTCCTCATCCACCACCACTGCATCTGCTCCTGCTTGCCATGTCCACCCTATCTATTACCATCACACCACCTCCTCTTATTTCCTTCAGACGGACTCCATCCCCGATCTACCCCCTCCTGATGTCACCTCTGGAGTTCGCTGTCGCACTGAGAGCTCTGGGTATATTGCTGTTTCTTTTTTAGCTCCCCCTTGCCTGCTGCGTCTCAGAGCTGATGCTTGCTCGGGTGCTCTTTCTCCTAGATCCCATCTGCTCTTTCCTTTTGGGCCTTCGTTTCGTTATTTACCCACACGTTTGTTTCTTCACCCGCTCTCCCATGCCAGTGGACCCTCTAAGGAGTGCTCCATGGTCCATTCCCATTTCTGCAAACTCAGTGGGTGCACAAACCAAGGAGGTGCTGTTGTTTAACTGTAGCTGAGCGAATGAGGATTCCTGGGCACTCGGTTATCGCTAAATAAGTCAGTCGTTCACTTGGGTGGTGCACCCGGGAGAACAAAGGTAACACAACTAATCAAACAAACACTGACCTTATTTGAAGCCTTGACTTATTTGGGGTCTTCACAAGCAAATTGCAAAGGAAATACAAGGCGTAGATTCAGGGAGACAGTAGTCGGCACTGCCAGAGGGTTTGAAATTTGTGCCGGTTTTAAGAGGTGGCAAAAGGCAGGATTTAGGAATTTTGTGTTTTAGAGTGACTCCCTACCTCTGTTTTGGTAGGGGATGAAGCATATGTGTGTTTTGGCTAAGGAATGTCTGAATAATGAGAAGAGGAGGGAGCCGGAGCTTCTTATGGCTGGGTCAGTGGCTTTAGCTTGGGCCCTTTCAGTAGTAGCAGCTGTCAAGTGACGGCTCTTTGGAGACCTGTGTATGATGGGATCCAAGGAACTGGTTTTCATCCACATCCCTGCATCCCTGTCCTCTCCTGATTCACCACGCTGGCGTTGGGCAAAGGACTGGGTGGGCCATAGAGGCAGGAACCCTGTCTGGTCTAACTGGGGGCTGCGAGGGGCTCTCCGGCAGCTGTCTGAGCTCAGAACCCTTCTGTAGCCCAAGCTGAGGGTCGTGTTCCTTTGGCGACCCCGGGTGGCTTTCTTCCGAACGAGGTCCACGGGCAGCAGCCGCTGGGGGTCCTTGCCCCTCGTGTGATGTGGACGCACCCAGCTGCAGCGCTAGGTGTTAAAGAGCCCGTGTCATTCGAGTGCCCGGTTTAAGCCCTGGGCTGGGTGCGAGCGGGGTGTGTGGTTTGGGGGGGCCTCTGGTCTGGGGGCGATGCTCGGCGCGGAGGGCTCGGTGCTGAAGCAGCTGCTGGAAGGGCTGTGATGGGCCATTGGGGAGTCCCATCCTCCTGCCCTGCCAGCGAGCCACCGTGACCATGGCTAGGCCATTTCACCTCTCCATTCTGTGCTTTCTCCTTGGTAAAATTAAAAATAGTCTCCTTATCCCCAGCGTTAGGGAACAGACTTCTGGGAAAAGGCTGGAAGTCTCTCAGTGAGGAAGTCGACAGGGGCAATGTCCCTCCATATTTATTTATCCAGGCAGGACAACATTCCAGGTCACCACAGCTCCATCCTGCCGTTATTCCTTTATCTGCAGGTATCTCTGCTCTTGGGCGCAGGTTCTCCCCTACCATCAGTTACACATGGGCTCTGTTCGGGATGTCTCAGCCCGATGTCTAATTTACCCCCCCGCGAAAGCCGGGCACCGGTGTATCCCTGAGCCCCGGCAGCTCCAGGCAGGTCATGGATGCTGTGGAATATTGGGAAATCACTGCACCTGCTCCACAATGGGCAATTAAAGAGCAACATCTCGGATAATTTAATAACGTTTGTTTGGGGATTACGAGAAGCGGCATAATGAAAATTTAGATAAATTACTGCCAATTTGAGTGCGGTTGCAGCTGTCCCGGTTTGACCGATAAAAGCTGGGAATGGTTCTGGTAACGTCGCACGGTCCCCGTTTACCATCGACCTCCCTGTCTCTGCGGAAAGGAGGCCTGTCCCAGCAGCTGGAGGGCTGATGGCCTGTTTCAAAAATAGCCACGTAAACGTGATTTATTTATTTTTTTTTCAGCTGAGGCCTGTGACAGACTTAATTGCTGGCCAGATTAAAGTCCCAATCCTGCCGACTCCCCTGAGAGTGGCAGAAGGCAATGTGGTGTGACTTTGGGACCCCAGTTAGAAAAGGAGAGGTCATTAGGAGAGAATAACTGAGGTCTCCTCATTCCCCACGGGCACTTAGTAGCTTGTCAGAGCCTAATTGGCTGCCCCTTGGTGGAAGGTAGGGCTGTTCTCTCCCTCTTCCCATAGCAAAGAGGACCAGTTGATGCAGGATAATTGATTTAGCCGTGGGTTTTTGCAGAGTAAGAACTTTTCGCCTGAGATTCGCTTCAGCTACGCGATAGCAGACGACTCTCGAATCCATGCTCATCCATGCTCTGTTCATTTCAGGAAACAGAAATGAAGAGGCGGGTGCCCAAATGTGTTCTCACTGTGTTGCTTTTAATTTTTTTGTCAAACTGCATCGTTAGCAGATCCTGCTCAGATGCATCTCTAAAAAGACTGCCCTGAAGGCAAGCTGCAGCACAAGCCGATGTCTTGCTTTCTCTTTTCCGTACCCAGCCTTGGAGGCCTTTACGTACATCCCTGGCGCTCCACAGCCTCTCAGGGAGGCGAGCAGAACAGATGGGGAAGCCGAGGCTGAGAAAGGCCTTCCAGGGAGTCATTGCCAAGGACGAAAACGGAACCCAAAAAATTTGCTGGCTCCCTCAGTAGGAGGAGAGCGCTACCTTGAGAGCTTTGGGCTCGCTGGAGTGCTTTAGCCCCTCTCGCAGCCAGCAGATGCCAATGTTGGCGAGACCTCGCAAGGGAAATCGTCTCAAACGAGCCGTTCCCCCAGAGAAGGGTTCGGGCATCGCTTCTCTCTGGTGCTAAAGTCTGCTGGGGGTTCACCTGGTAGGGACCTTCTCTCCAGGCAAGGCCAGCGCGTGGCCGGTGAATTGCTTTCCTCAACTCCTCACTGTTTGCTTCTCTTTTGCAATTGGCTTCAGAGGATCCGGTGCAAATAAGGTCAGAGCTGTTCTGATTTTGAAGGCTGATGTGTGTATTTTAATGTTAACTGGAGGGGACTGGGTGTCCCAGGGCGGGGGGAGCGGGGCTGGAGGATGCTGTGTGCACAGAGGTTTCTGCTGCCAGTGCCTGCTTCAAGTGGATAAACCTGATGGAGATGGGAGCATAGGACCAAATCCCCACGCTGGCGGCCTTTTTCCAACGGGGAAGGGAGGTGGCAGCCAAAGCAAAAGGAGAGTGTCAGTAATCTGGAATACCTCACTCCGGCAGGGTGGAAGGGAAGGAATTACTGTTGGGTTTGCGTTGTAGAGGCTGTTTCTGAGCCCCTGACTGCACCACGCTGAGCACAGCAGAGTAACAGCCCTGCAGCAGATTTGATTCTGCCTTAGAGGAACCTTTGCTGCCACCTGCAGCTCGGTACATGATGCCTAGCCCCGCAGCTACAGGTGCTCTTGGTGAAGGGCAGGGAGTGGTAGAGGCAGCCAGGTCTGGATGAGGCTGGAAGACCAAGCCCTGCTTTAGTGTCAGATGCCCTTGAGCCGCTCCTGAGCTTTCCTGCAGCTTGTGTCCCTGTGCAGGAGCCACCAGGAGAGACCGTTCAACCGGCCAAGGAAAAATCCTGTATCACCCCCCTGCCCTCTCCCTGCTTTCTCCACCGCTGCCAGTCTTTCTTTACCCCATGCTTTGCTCTCTGCTTCTTTTTGTTCGCAAAGTCAGCCCATTCCCATTTCCTCACCCTCTCTCATCCACCGCGGTCGGTGCGGGTTCCGGGAGCGGCACGGTAGGAAGCGCAGGTGGAAGTGGATGAAGCCGCAGCGGCGCGCGCATCCCACCCTCACGCAGGTGGACCCCGCTGGCTTCGGTCTTCGTAGGTCGTGTGCCCACCTCCATCAAAAAGAACGCAGTGAACGCTGCGGCTGGGACTGAGGAACAGGAGGAACGTGTCTTACGTGAGGCCCCCAGGTATTTTCACGTTGATTTGGTGGTCTGAGGTTTTAGGAGAGGTGAGCGGTCAGTAGTTCCAGCTGCACTGCGGAGGCGCTTACTCTGAAGGCACCTTTCCCCAGTGCCGTTGAGGCTGGCTGTGCCCTCAGCCAGCGTTTCCTCTTGAGCACGTGACGTACCGATTCAGGAGCCTGAGGAAAATCAGCAGGATATGTGCTACCCCTTCTTGGCTGAGCCTTGCCCACGATGACCAGAAATGTCCTGGCAATGTTCTTTCCTCCCCTCTTGTCCCAGCACCGGGCTCAGGAGTGTCCTCTCCTCCTTGCTGTCTCTGCCAAAGGCAGCGTGCATCCTGGGGAGCGATGTCCCCGTGGGCGCACGCCTCCCCTGTCATGCGCTGGCTTGTGGGAACTGCAAGAAAGGATTGTTTGGGGCTGTAGGAAGCCCCAGAGAAAGTTTCCAGCTGCTGGTGTTCGGTTCTGAAAACGGGTCCGTGCCCATGGGTGCCACAGCAGGGACTCGGGACGTCCCTCTCTGCCTGTGCCTGAATGTCCCAGTCCCTCGGCTGTCGGGAGGGGCCGACAGCCCAACCAGCCCCTTGGGTCGTCCCCGGCGCGGTGACCGCTCTGCCCGTGTACCAGAACAGCACGCCTGTGTCAGGCTGCCATGGGTTGGACCACAGTTTCGCAGTTGGGTAAATTACGAATAAAATGGGTTAGCTGACCACCCCTGGGATGTTTGGAAAGGGGGTGCTCCTAGGCTTTCCCCCCCTACTCAGCTCCTTCTGGACAGCAGCCGGTGAGCCCAGAGAGAAAAAATTGTGGTCCAACAAGGTTGAACCAAACACAGCACACAGCACGGTGCCGGCCATCTGCCCTGGAGCATGGCATCCCGAGGCAACAGCCATACCGGCAATGGGGAGGAGACCCCACAAACCGACCAATGACCCCTCGATGCCCAGGCACCCCCAGTTCAGTTCTGGGCTCCCCAGTTCCGGAAGGACAGGGAACTGCTGGAGAGAGTCCAGCGGAGGCTGCGGAGATGCGGAGGGGCTGGAGCATCTCTGTGCTGAGGAAAGGCTGAGAGCCCTGGGGCTGTTCAGCTGGAGAAGAGCAGACTGAGAGGGGATCTCATCAATGCTCAGCAAGAGCTAAAGGGTGGGGGGCAAGAGGATGGGGCCAGACTCTTCTCAGTGGTGCCCGGGGACAGGACAAGGGGCAACAGGGACAAACTGGAGCACGGGAAATTCCATCTGAAGATGTGGAAAAACTTCATTCCTGTGAGGGTGGCAGAGCCCTGGCACAGGCTGCCCAGAGCCTCCGTCTCTGGAGACATTCCAAACCCGCCTGGACGCGTTCCTGTGCGACCTGCTGTGGGTGACCCTGTTCTGGCAGGGGGTTGGATGGGATGGTCTCCAGAGGTCCCTTCCAACCCTTACCATTCTGTGATTCTGTGACCCTCTGTTGCGGTGAGAGCAGTGGCGGGAGGAGGCGCGGTGGCTGCGGTGCGCACCAAGGACCTGCTCCTGCTACAAGCTGCTGGTGGCATCAGCCAGGGGCAGCGCTTTGCCTCCGTCCCCCCGCAGCACTGGACCAGCTGTCCAAGGATCAGGTTCCCAGCGTCCATGCTTCGGGCAGGAAAATCCTCCTGGACCAGAGGATGTTTCTCCATCTGCTGTCATCATTTTCTCCACTCGCTGCCGTAGCCGCGGGTTTGCTTTTGTCTCTTCTGGATTTAAAGCTGTGCAGGACCTTGAGAGAGAGAGGGAGAGGGTCCCCGGGAGGCCTCCCAGCTACTGGGCGCTTGCAGATCTCAGCAGGGAGAAAACTCACCTTCTTCACGAATAAGGCATTTTTGAAGTCACCTCGGTTTAAAAAAAATGGGTTTTTTGCTGTATTTGCTGTTATCTCAGGGTGTTCAAGATTTCTTTTCACTGACCCCCGCCCAAATGCCTTTGTGGTTATGGCAGCCTGTGGAAAGGTTGGGTTGATTTTTAGCTGGAAAAGAATATTCCTCGGTGGAGTTACAACACTGAATTCCAAGCGAGCAGGCGTTACTGTCGGAACCTTCACTGCCCATGGTGTGCTGCATCCACACGATGCTCAGCTGCTTCGTTGGGTGGACTTCAGCAGTGGGTGCTCTGCTCTTGCACCACAGTCCTTGGGGGAAGCATTGGTCCTTGGGGAAGTGGTGGTCAACCCGTACATAGTGGCACTCCAGCCTGACGGGATCAGCCGGAATGAGTAGTTCTGAGGAGAAGGATCTGGGGGTCCTAGTAGACAGTAAATTATCCATGAGCCAACAATGTGCCCTTGTTGCCAAAAAGGCCAATGGAATCCTGGGCTGCATAGGGAAGAGTGTGGCCAGCAGGTCGAAGGAGGTCATTCTCCCCCTCTACTCTGCACTGGTGAGGCCACAACTGGAATACTGTGTCCAGTTTTGGGCTCCCCAGTTCAAGAGGGACAGGGAACTGCTGGCAAGTCCAGCGAAGGGCAGCTAAGATGATTGAGGGACTGGAGCATCTCCCTTATGAGGAAAGGCTGAAGGAGCTGGGACTCTTTAGCCTGGAGAAGAGAAGGCTGAGGGGAGACCTGATTAATGTTTACAAGTATCTAAAGGGTGGGCTGAAGGAGGATGNGAAGATTCTGTGATTCTGTGTGAGTCCGGAGCGGGTGCTGTGTACCTGCCTGGAGGTGTTCCTGCCTGCCTGATGTCCCGGCTCAGATCAGCGGCGTTCCCAGGACAAGGCTTTGCCCTGCTGCCCCACCGTGTGCCCATACAGCGGTGGCTGAGCAGAGTCTGGATGGAGCCGTTTCCCCCGATCTCAGCACGGGAGATGCAGCCGCCACCACAGCCTCGGTCCCTCTCTCTGGTGTGCCAGGACCCAGCGCTGGCTGGGAGGACACGCCGGCCGCTGCCTTCCTTCTGGGCTTCGGTCTCCAAACCATCTGGCCAAGGTCTGCTTTGTTTTCCTGGAAAGGGGGCACTTTCCAGGTAGTTGTGGAGGAAATGAACCTCTGAAAGCTCGTGTTCAGCACCAACTCACCCTCGCGGCATCTCAACAGCATCTCAGCACATGCATGCGATGGCTTCTGCCACCCTGTCTTGAGAGAGGTGACATGAGCGGCCTGGCAGGAATTCCCCCTGTGCAGGTGTGTCAAGCACCGACGTGGACAAGAAACATTGAGGAAGAGCCTGAGACTCCAGACTTCCTCACGGGAGAGGAGTCGAGTTGTTGGGATCACAGTTCCATCTTCCTTCTGCATTTACTGGCAGCAGCCCGAGGTCTTGATGCCCCTGGGTTGTGTGAGTGCCATCAGTGTCCACCTCTTGGAAGATGGCTCTGAAATACTCCCGTGTTCAGCCCTGTCAAGCTTAATGGATGCTGCTGTTCCCGAAGCTGACTGCCCATGACCCAGCCCCAGTTCCCCCAGTGAAAGCTCTGGGCCACGAGCCGTGACAGTGACCTTCTGCAGAGCCGTGGTATCTGCTGGTGGCACCGGGAATCAGGAGCTTCCGTGGCTCCGAACGGTGCGTTTCATGGCAGTTGTCTCCCTTGGACAGCCTCCAAGATGCTCACTCAGAATAGCTGGGGATTTCGCACCATCCCAGCTGCTCGGTTCCTGTTCTCCCCTGCCTGCTGCTAACCTTGAGGATGCGGCTCCCCGTCGGTCGCGGGTCAGATGGGCTCGGTGGTGTGTGCGCCAAAGGCGGGGACGATTCCAGCAGTGCCTGGGGCTGTTTTCTTCTTGTTAAAACAAGAGATGAGGCAGCCCCCACAGCTGGGCTCGCACAGCGGATCTTGGGCTGGATCCTGACTATCCACCAGGTGTTTTAATACCCCGTTCCTCCACCTGTTCCTGTGGAGCCATTGAGCGAGGGCTTGAGTTTCTTCAGCGGGCTTTGTTAAAAAATACCCTTGTTGCCATGAGGGAGGGCAGTGATCTGAGGAGAATCTTTCCTGCCGTTTACGACCCCCTTGTGCTGGTGCGGTCGTGTTGGGTGACTTTGGGGTCTCTTGCTGCAGTCGCTTTTCCCAAGCATCTGCCCAGCGTCGACTGAAGCCTCCTGATCTACCAGCGCCTGGTCTCGTCTTGCCTCGCTCTTTTGCAGCCTCTGATGTTACTTTCGCTGGTCTGGAGGCTCTCGGGGCTCTTCGCATGCCGTGCTGGGCAGGTTCGGTGCTGGGCACGGCAGGGCACAGTCACCCACGGCCTGGGGCTCGGCTGCGTGGGGGGGTCTGCGCCGGGAGCAGGGGCCAAGGAATTGCTGAGCACCTCCCGTCTCTTCTCACACCCTTTCGCTTCTCCTCCTCTTTGCTCCTTCTCTCTCCATTCGCCTTCCCCATTCTCTACCCCTTGGCCTTCAGCCGGTGCAGACCCTGACTAAGAGGCAGGAGCCGGGTTCCCTGGCAGCCCCCACATCCCCCGGCAGCCCCTGTCCCTCCCTGCCTGCCCTGCCCTGCCAGGCCCAGTCTTGAGGTCTTAGAGTAGGTGGTAGCGGGAGCAGCGCGGCCCTTCGTCTGTGTGGGCATGCCAGCAGGGACCGCGGGGGATATTGGGCTGGGGGCCAGCAGCATTGCACCCACCCAGGTGATCCCGGAGTAAGCTGAAGCTGTGACTTTCCATTCCTCCCTTCCTCCCGCCTCCCACTCTCCGCTTCAAAAAAGGGGTCTGGGAGCCCCTGGGGCTGGCGCGGCAGCGCTCTCGTAATGCCTTTGGCAGTCAGAGGTGGGCACCAGGCTGGGGCACAAACCGCTGTGCAGCAGAGGGGCTGCCGGCGTGCTCGGGCATGGCTTGGCGGGGAGAGATGAACGTCTAATTCCTCCCTGCGGGATTGGAGGTTTGCTCCAGCTGAGCCAGGAAAAGGGGGAGACCCTCGATCCGGCGCTTCCCCTCCCCGGGGCTGTGGCCAAGCCGCAGCCCCGTGGCGCGGCGGGGCGAATGGCCGTGCGCACACACAGATGCGAGCTGAGCAGAGGGACCCTCTGGTGACGTAGCCCCCCGTCCTGCAGCTGGAAGGGCAGCGGCCCCCGCAGCCGCGCCAGGTGCCGGGATGCGCCGTGCAGCGCTGGGGGACCCGCTGGGGTCCGTGGGGAGGAAGCGGGGCTGGCAGGCTGGTTCTGCAGGGAGCGGGAGGGAGCTGCCAGCTCTGAGCAGAGCCAAGCGGTGGCCAGCCCTGCTGGGACTGGCCCAGGGCCACTGGAGCCATGGCTATGGCTGGTGCCTTTGGACCCACAAGCTCCGGGGCTGAGCACTCACTGCTGCCTGGTGGATGGGGGCCTCGATCCCTCTGGTTCTGCCCCCATGTACAGTGGGTCATTGAGCCCCCCCAGGTGCTGGGGTGGGCAGCGAGCTCAGCTGCAGCCCGTGCTGCGGAGAGGGGCTGCGGTTGCAGGGGGACGCAGCGAGCGGCCCTGCCTGCAGCGGTGGGGGGTCACTTTGCCCTGTGTGCCGGGTGGTTTGCACCAGGCTGGAGGAGCCCCCCGTCCCCAGGGGTGCCCACCGCAGCCCTACAGAGGAGCAGAATCAGGAGGGGGGAGGCAGGAGGAGCAGGGTGGGTGCCTGCCCAGGGGGTTGCTGCAGGACGGGGCTGCCTGGGGGGGGTTCCCCTGCATCCCCCCCGCCCCGCTGGCTGCCCTCAGCTGCTGCATCCGTGTGTGCGCGCGGGCTCGGGCCAGCGTCCCCGGGCCAGCGTCACTAACGACCTCTCTCTCCCCTCCGCCCTCTCCACCCCAGAGACTTGACTCGCTGCGACTCCGAGTCCTCCATCCCGCACCTGAGCGACCACCAGCGTATCCCCAGCTCAGCGCCCAAGCTGCTGGCTGCCCGCCCCAACCTGCTGACCAGGTCCATCGAGGAGGCTGCCCCCGGCCACCCTGCCATCGTCGCGCCCACCCCCAACGGCGGCAGCCGGCACATGGAAGCCTCAGGCCTGGGGGCTTTGCCGGAGCGTCTGCCCGAGAGCCCCATGGTGATGAAGAAGATGATGATGGTGAATCACGGCATGGAGAAGTCCTCCAGCCTGGGGGAGATCAGCCACCCGACAGCCGGCAAGCACAGCCACTCGGATTCCTCCCGGTCCCACAGCCCCAGCTCCACCGACCCCGACACCCCCTCCCCCATCTCTGACTGCCGGCCCAGCGGCGCCAAGAGCACCCGCATCCCGCAGCTGGCCGCCAAGAAGAGCCCGGGGGACGAGGACAGCAGCTTGACAGGCGACGAGGTTGACCTCGGCCAGAGCAAGAAAAAGTTCCCCCTAAAGATCTTTAAGAAGCCCAAGAAGTAGAGATGGGGGGGGCGGGAAGAGGACACCCACCCAGAGCGCGACCCACCGGGAGC
>VXBH01002513.1:0-54979 GCA_013400035.1 Rynchops niger | reverse complement strand
GGCCACCCCCGGGAGCGGGGCCGGCAGCAGCGGCGGTGGGGGCTGCCCGGGCGGGAGCCGGGAGCCCCGGCGGTGCTGCTTGTGGTGGCGGAGACCTGTCGATGCTTCTGGAGAAGGGGTTGGGGATGCACCAAATGGCAACTGTTGACGCATCTGCCAAATCTTGATTTTATTTTTTTTTTTCGGTCATTTCATAAAACTTTTAAATCCAATAAAGCATGTAGTCTATTTTACGAGCCGGCGTCTGCTGCCCTCTTCTTCCAGCCCTTCCCAGGCTGCAGCGGGGGGGTCCCATCTAGGGGGGGTCGGGGCAGTGGGTGCCTGCTGCTGGCGGGGGGGCTCCCTGGGCAGTGCCCCATGTCCCCCAGCAGCCGCCCTGGCTTCCCAGTGGGGAGCAGGGACAGACGGACACGCTGGCTCTCCCCCACCTGCCCCATTGTCCCAGGGCCACCCATCCTGGGATCCCAGGTGTCTCTGCCATCCCTGGTGTCCTGCCACCCCTGGCCTGGGATGCGCAGAGTGCTGCCAGGTCTGGATCAGGCACTTCTGCTCAGCACCAGGAATAACCCCGCGCCACCTGGGTGGGTGCAGCGGTGCTGGGCTGTTTCTGCTGCTGGAGGACGGCCCCATCCCACCAACGCGGCCACGGAGCCATACATCATCCATACATCACCTGGCGAGAGCATGGGGAGAGCGCGGCTGCCCCAGTGCCAGGCTGGACACTCGCAGGAAGGACAGACGGACGCTGGGGTCAGGGTTAAAAACACTGCTCTGGGGGCCCCCTCAGCTTCCTGGGCAAGGAACCGGCCACTGACCCTGCCCAGGGCAACACCAATCCCTGACAAAGCCTTTCCCTGCTCACACCCATCTGCTCCTGCAGCCGAAGCCAGCGGGACATTGTCCCCCTGCATCCCCAGGCAGCACCGGGGCGTCAGTCCAGAGGCTGCTGCAGGGGGAGGACATGGCAGGATCCAGCACCCACATCCCGCGGGGCTCCGGTGTGTCAGCAGGGCCGTCGGTGCAGCCCTGCCAAGGGGCACCACCACCCTGCGCAGCAGGAGCACCCGCCGGGATCGGGACACGGATCTATCCCCACTTGTGCTGCCCGACAGCCATGGCACAGCCCCGGGCTGGTGGTGGCAACCTGGGGCGCGGGGGAGAGTGGGGCGGCCAGCTCACCCCCCCTCCACACAGGCACCAGCACACATGGGCTCGGCCCCAGCAGCGCGCAGCGACATCGCACTGGAAAACGGAGCTTTATTGCAGCAGCTGCAGCAAACATACTCTTGCACTTGCGGCCGCCTGAGGTTACAAAGCAGGCCCCGGGCAGCTCCGGCTCGGCTCACCTGTGCCATGGTGCTCGCCACGGGCTGGGGGCTTAGATTCGGCTGCGGGGCCAGCCCAGCCACAGCGGTACCACCCGTGCCGGTGCTGCTGGCCCCGAGCACCGCCTGGGGAGTGGCCGGCAGGGCCCGGAGCCCACCCCGGGGGTCAGGGTGCCATTCCCAGTGCCAGGGTGGGCTTGCCCAGCCCAGCCCCTGCCCGAGGCGGCTGCCACTGGCACGGACGCTGCCATCAGCCTGTCCCGCCGGGAGAGCGCTGGGTCAGGGCCAGGGACGCATGCAGACATCCCCAAACCCGCTCCAAGATGTGACAACTGCCCAGAGGCAGATGAAGGGCTGGAGCACGGCCTGGACAGTCGGTGCTGCTGGCAGAGAGTCCCTTAGAAACACCTTTGAAGCGGGCAGAATGTTTCTAGGAAAAAGAATTCAAATACACACTGGGATCAGTGGTTAGCATCCACCGGGGTGGGTGATGGTGACGGCACAAAGGGAGCCAGCCCCTGGGCTGGTGTCCCCAGCCGTGGCAGGTCCCATCTTCCTGGGGGGCTCTGAGTGAGGACACGGGGTCCCCCGGGCTGGTGTCCCCAACCCTGGTGGGTCCCATCTTCCTGGGGGGCTCTGAGCGGGGACATGGGGTGCCCCGGGTCCAGCATCAATCTTCGCTGCTGGGGTGGGGTGGTGCGGTGAAGTCGCTGCTGGTCAGGGTGATGGTGAATGGCACGTCGATGATGTCTCCAGCCACGTCCCGGGCGGTAGCCGTCCTCCAGGAGTGCAGGGGCTGGGTGGCTTTCTGGAAGCGCTGGGAGTGGGCGAGGGTGAGCAGAGGCTGCCCCGAGCCCCGTGGGGCAGAGGGCAGCATCACTGTGGGCAGGGGCTGGCAGGGGTATGGATGCAGAGGGCTCAGACCCCACCTCCCACCCCAGTCCCACAGCTCCAGTCCTTTCTCTCTCCCAGCCCGTCCCCAGCACTGGGGCAGCCCCTGCTCTGCCCCGACCCCTTCCCCGTCCCCGTGCCCCATCCCGCCTGGCACACTCACGTCACTCAGCGTCCCTGACTCGCGGCACAGGGCCACGGCGGCCCAGAGCGGGATCTGCAGGCAGGTGAGGACGCCGATGCAGACACCCAGGCTCGTGCCCCAGGCGGGGTACTTGTAGGTGCCATAGCGCAGGGGAACGCCGTACATGTCCAGGAAGGTGTAGATGAGCGTGAACTGGAAGGCAGTGTGGGCAGGAGCGATGTGACGCCATGGCGCTGCCTGTCCCCAGAGGTCTTGGCTGGGCTGGCTGCCGCAGGGACCCCCATGGCCACCCCAAACTCCCTCCAGCAGCCACAGAGAGGCACAGGAGGCCACCAGGACCGGGGCAGCCCCACTCCAAACCCACGGCAAGAGCTACCCCTCTCGGAGGGGAGGGAGAGATGGAGGGAGAGGAGCTCTTCTCCCTGTGACCCCCCAACCCCAGGCGGGTGCTCGGTGCTCACCAGCAGCAGGCAGGGGGTGAAGAAGGCCCAGCACACCTTGAAGTAGCCCAGCATGTGGCTGCACCAGGGCGGACACCGGCAGATCATGTCCACGATGTCCTGGCAGAACTGGTTTATGCCTGCAGCACCCAGGGAGAGGGTGATGGCCGGGTCCCTGCCTCCCCCGGCACGGCCCTGATGGGTGCATCCGCTGCAGGGCACCCACGACACCCCGTGCTGGGGCTGAGCCGTGCCGGCAGTGGCAGTGCTGGGTGCTGAACATCCGCCACGCTTCAGTGGGTAGAGAGGAAATCGCATCCCCCGTGCACAGGGAAAATTGCACCCCAGCTTCGCACTGTCTCCTTGCAGGGCTGAGCTGCGCGTGGGCAGCAGGACGGGGGGTACCTCCCTGCCCACCCCAGCTCCAAGCAGTCCACAGCTGCAGGTGCACCCTACAGGCCCTGGCCATGGTTTGCTGTGAGCCCCAGGAACACCAAGCCTTGGCAGAGTGGGAGCCAGGGGCTACCCTGTGCCGTAAACACCCTGCAGCAGTGCGACGGGGCCAGCAGCACCGCACCCCAGCTCTGGCTGCACCCCAGTCCACACCCCAGCCCTGACTGCACCCCGATCCACACCCCAGGGCTGGCTGCATCTCATTCCACACCCCAGCACTGGCCGCAGCCCAGTGTTGGCCACAGCGTGCCCCAGGGCTGCCGGCTCCACTCACCGTAGCAGAAGGCAATGCCCAGACACATGAAGAGGGCGACGATGATCAGCCCAAAGCCGGTGCTGTAGGTGTCAATGAGGGTGAACCAGAAGATGCCACCCTGTGAGGTGGTGAGGGATGGGGTCAGCAGGGTGCGTGCAGGGCACCCCGGGCCACAGACACCGTCCATGCCAAGGCCATGCATGGCCCTCCATCCCTGTCCCAGAGGCTGGAGAGGGAAGGAGGCCGTTTCCCCAGCCTCCACCCTGGCATCACCCAAGGGTTCTGGGTGCTGCAGGATAGGGGTGCAGGGGACCCCATACCTGGGTGACCAGCAGGAGCCCCAGCAGGTAGAAGGAGATGCAGAGCACACCCAGGAATGCTGTCTTCCTCCTCCAGTCGCGCAGGGCTGGGAACTCGTCCAGGACGGCTGTGGTGATGCCCTCGATGTTCCCAAACTGAGGGATGAAGGATGTCAGTGGACGAGATATCCTGGTAGCTGCCTCCCCTGGACTGGGTGCAGGGGATGGTCCCCACAGAAGGGACACACAGGGGACTTTGCATTTGTTCCCATGTGCATTCCCATCCCTGTGACACCTGGGCACGTGGAGAAACCCATGCCCAGTGCCGGTGGGATGTGGCTGCATCCCTGCCTCATCACCCTGGGTGCAGCCCCACATCGGGGGCACCATGCATCACCCCTATCCCAACACCATCCTCATGCTCCCGGCTCATGCATATCATGCAGTTTGCATGCCTGAGACGGGGTGTAACTGGCACCCCAAGGCCAGGCACAGGGCAGGACATGGGGCTGCCAGGGGTGACAATCACCAAAGTGTCCACTCCCAGCGTCAAGAGCATCAGGAAGAAGAGGATGGACCAGAACGGGGAGCCAGGCAGCAGGGAGAGGGCTTCGGGGTACGCCACGAACGCCAGCCCAGGGCCTGTGGGGTGAGATGGAAGGAAGCGTGAAAGGACCCATCGTGGTGAGATGGGCCGAGCCTGGTGGGGTGTGAGCTTGGCTGCAGCCCCACTGCCCCTTCCCTGCGCAGGGCACCGGGACGTCCCCTGGCATGGCATGGCAGGAGTTCCCCCTCCCTGAGCCCATACCTGATGCAGCAATGCTGCCCACGGGGACTTGTTTCCTCCAGGCCATGTGTCCCAGCACTGAGAAGATGGCGAAGCCGGCGAAGAAGCTGGTGCAGCAGTTCCCAATAGCAATGACCAACGTGTCCCTGCCGGGGAAGGTGTCACAGCCCCACACCCAGGGGGTGAGGATGGAGACGGGGGCATCCCTGCATGGTCCCGCAGGGCTCAGACCTCTGCATGACCGCCCTGCTCCTCCCCAGCTGCAACCCTGGGGCTGCCCCGACAGCCCGAGCCCCCCGAGCCCCAGCGCCCTGGCAGCGCTCACCGGATGACATTGTTGTCAAACTTGTTGTAGGAGGCCATGGAGATCAGCCCTCCGAACCCGATGCCCAGGGAGTAGAAGATCTGTGAGGCCGCGTCGCTCCACACCTGGGGAACAACGATGCAGGGGGACTGCAGGACTCCCCAGCCCAGCCTGCCCAGCTGACCACGGCTGGGGGGGGATCGCTGCCGTTGGGGACCCCCCCAGCCCTGGCATGGGGTTACCTGGGCGCTCTGCAGCCTGCTCCAGTCCGAGGAGAGGTAGAAGCGGACGCCATTGAGGGAGCCTTCCAGCGTGGCCCCCCGGATGATGAGGATGAGGATGACCAGGTAGGGGAAGGTGGCTGTGAAGTACACCACCTGTGCAGGGCATGGCATGGCTCAGCCCCAATCTGTCGGCGCGGCAGCCCCCCCAGTGCCCCCCTGCACTGCCCCTCACCTTGCCCGAGCTGCGGATGCCCTTCAGCATGCAGAGGAAGACGAGGATCCAGGCTGCCAGCAGGCAGAGGGCGAGCGGCCACTGCACGGGACCGGGGTCCTCGAGGCCGGAGCTGTGCGTCACCCCCAGCACCTGCTTGCTGCGGCGCAGGGACAGGGGTCAGCGGGATGGGGGATGCGGGGCACCCTTGTCACCCCCGCAATGTCCTTGTCCACCCGTCTGCCATCCTCAAAGCCAACTGCTGCTTGCTCAGCCCCGGCACCCCAGGACCAGGGGAGATGGAGCCAGGGCTGGACCCGCAGACACGGGCTGGGAGAGGGACACATGCCATGCTGCCACGCGGGGACTTACTTCCAGAAAACCTCGCTGGCGCTGACCCAGCCGGTGCTCCCCGACGCATTCTGCAACACACAGCCCTGCCAGGTCACCACCACGGCTACTGCCACCGCTACCATCCCCCATGTCCTGACCCTCCTGCTGCCAGCAAAGCCTCTCCAAAGAGAAACTGCCTGCCCGGTCCTCATGTGGCATCTGTCCCGCAGCATCCCACCCTGGGACCGGACCCCGCAACGCTGCCAGCCCGGAGGTCACTGACCTTGCAGATGTCCGCGTTCCAGGGGGCATCGCAGGACCAGGGCAGAGGGCTCTGGAAGGACGAGCCCAGGTAGTAGAAAGCCCAGGCCATGATGACGTTGTAGTAGAGGGACACCAGGGAGGACACGATCAGCATGGCAACGCCAACGCCTGTGGGAGGAGAGGGGTGGCTGAGGGAGGGCAGGCGGGGGCCTGTCCGCTCCCTGCAGACCCCCAGCATGGGTCCAAGGGGCCGGAGAGGTGGCAGGAGACCTGCCTAGGGATCAAGGGGATGTCTCAGCCCCCGTACCCACCCCGCATCCCTTCCCGCAGCCCAGCCATCCCCAGCAGCTGCAGGGGCAGGCAGGAGAGGTGCCCCCAGCCCCACCTTTCAGGAGTGGGCAGCACTTCCAGACGGTGATGGGCCCCGCAGCCCCGTACTGGCCCAGGCTCAGCTCCATCAGGAAGAGCGGCAGCCCCGTGATGAGCAGCATGATGAAGTAGGGGATGAGGAAGATGCCTGGGCAGAAGAAGGGGGGCAGCGGGTTGGGGGGATGGCTGGCACCAGTCCAGGCCCCCCCAGAGGACAGACGTGCGTGGTTCAGACTTGTGGCGGGGACACGTGTCTGGGCAGGATGCAGTGAAGCAAGGAAAGCTCCTGGGGGCTGCTGGCTCCATCCTGGGATCCAGTGGGATCCCGCTGGCCCTGCAGATGAGTTGCCCATGAACCCCACGGCGGGGCCTGAGCTGGGGAGCCAGTGGAATCCTGCTGGCCCTGGCTTGGGGTGGGTGGTGGGTGCAGCTGTGGGCGCTGCAGTGGTGCTCAGGGCTGAGGGACGCTCAGCACCAGGGGATGCTCAGGGCCCTGGGATGCTCAGGGCCCTCGGATGTGCCCACAGGAGATCCTGCTGTTCCCTCTGGCGATACACTGTCATCTCCGTCATTACACAGCTTGTCTCACCAACTCTCTTCTCTGCAGGGCAAATCCTGCTCCTTGCAGCCTCAGCCAGGCCAAATTTGTGCTGGAAAAGGACATTTTCCCAGGGAGAAATCGGCATTTCCCAGCTGGCAGCCAGCTGCAGCCCAAGCCCATCCTCTCCTGGTGGCAAAGCCCTGGCGCAGCGATTGCCGTTCCCCGCAGCAGAGCAGCTCTCCAGCCACGACACCGTATTCAATCTCTGCTCCCCCACAGCCCCGCTGACAGACTAGATGTGAGGCTGACTGCTCGTTAGCCCGGCACTCATTAGCGCAGCACTGCAGGGGAGTCACCAGGCAGCCCTGGCAGAGGCTTTGCAGGGCTCAGCCTGGGGAGGAAGGGACCACCACGGGTTTAAAGCTCCGCTGGGACATCAGGAATTCCTGCTTGGCTGTTGGCAGAGGCTGGGAGCGAGGGGTGACGGTGCCCCAGTCCTGCTGGCTCCCTGCAGCTGGAGGCACCGGCGGCGGGGCCAGGGATCAGCCGAGCATCGCCGGGCTGTGGGAGCGGGGCAGCACTCATGTCCCTGCTCTGCCCACGGCACTGGGAAATGGTGGCTCCGGCTGCTTTTCTGCTGGTCCAATCCATCACATCAGCACTGGCACTGCGGGGGTCTTCTGCTAGAGGTGTCGCATGGGGACAAACCTCACAACCCCAGCTCTGTGGCTTTGGGATATGCTCTCCCCTGACTGCCTTCCCCCCGTCACTTTGTGGGGGGACTGATTTCTTCCGATGGCCCCAAGCCCCTTTGGCTGATGCTGCCTGGAGGGTGGGCAGGGAGCGGCTTCCTCGTCCTCCCTGGGTGCCAGGCAGTGTCCACGGGCAGCGTGGGCCCTGCGTGGCCAGGCAGGTGCAGTGACACCCAGTGGCAAGCGCACCCATCGTTGCACCTGGCTGAAGCCGCCCTCACCCTGCCAGGATGAGGGGTCTGCGGGGTCCATGTGTAAGAAAGGCAGGGATTGTTTTTGCAACAGAGAAAAGCCATTTCCATCAGAGGTGACACAATAAGGGAATGACTAAGACAAAGAGGCTCCAGCAAAGGCTTGTAGAACATCTCTTACCACACAGACAAAAGGACAAACTGATTCTTACCAGATTAGTGTCTAGAGGGGTGGTCAAACATTTAGGCAGGGCTAATGACATTGAGCAATTTCACCAAAAAGGAAAGAAATAAACCAGTCAGATAAACCCTCTAGGTGTAACATAAAGAGAAGCAAACCGAGGCAGGACATCCAGGCAGGATTTTAGGCACTCCCAACAGGCTGTGAACCCTGGAGTACCCAACCAATGGGAAACAGGGGAGGGAAAATTCATCTGGGATTTGGAAATAAAAAAGTGTGTTTCAAGAACCAACAGTGTGCTTGCTTGCTAGGTCACCCGCTCTTGCAAGGATGTTCAAATAAAACGTGCTTCGTATCGTTCACTGCCTGAGCCGTTGTTATGGGATAAGGAGCGGTTCTCACACATGGGCGATGCACCCGGCAAGTGTCCCACAGCACAGCCCGTCTCCTGCCCTTCCCAGCCCCAAGGGAGCACCCGGCTCCCGGCACGTGTGGCCCCGTGCAGTGCAGTGCAGGCAGCCGCTGCCCGCAGGCAGCTGAGCCCCAGGAGAAGACCTGGGGGGTGAGGGCCCCGTGATGGGTGGTGGGAGCACCTGGCGCGGGAAGCTCAGGGTGTCCCACATGCCAGCCGTCACTGCAGCAAGGGAAAAGCCCCGTGTCCTCCGCAGCTGTGCCAAAGGCGGCCGCGATGGGGGACACCACAGCGGGTGGGGACAGCTGCATCTCCCTGTCCCCAGAGAAAGTCACCCCACTGCGGTCTCCCATCCCCGCAGGAGCAGGGTGCCAGCTGGGCACAGGGAGCCCCCCTACACCCCTGTGCCCTGGGGCAGCGGCGTCTCCCGTCGGAGCAGCCGCTTCTCCTTCTTCCTCTGCTCCCTCCCCGACGCTGTCGCTAACGCAGGGCAGGCTGTGCAGCCCCTCGGGAAGGAGGAGATGCTTCCCAGGAGGATCCACAGCCAACCCTGCACGCCAGCCCCAGCGCAGGGCACGGCAGTCCCACCACCCAGCAGCAAGCCCTGCCCCGAGGGCCAAATTCCTCCCCAGTTAGGCGACGTGCTTGGCACAGCCCAGCCCTGGCACGTCCCACCAAGGTGCCGGTGCTTCCCCAGCCCCGTGTGGTGTTACAGGGATGGATGCCAGCCCCGGCGGGCAGCAGGGGCAAGCGTGCAGTGTCAGGGACGGCTGGAGCTTAGGGCAGAGGTTTGAGGGGCCGTGGGGTGCCAGGCAGGGTCCCACACTCCTGTGCCCCAGGCATGGCTGCCTGGCTGCCGCACAAACACACCCGCCGGCCAGCCATGCCCCAAACAAGTCGGTTGGCTCATTAGCAAATTACTTCAGTGACAGTGATTTAAGAAGCATCCGTGGAGCAAAGGGGAAATCACCAATTTAACCGGGCAGTTTGAAGTGAATGTGAAAAAACAGTGCAATAAAAGCCCCCGATCTTGTTCTGGGGAGGGCAGGCTGCAGGGCTGGGCTGTCTCTGAGCCCACAGAGCAACAGGGACCCCGAGCTGGCAGCAGAGCGGTGCAGACTGCGACGCTTGGCATAAGGGGAGATGCCATAGGGCAGAGCAGTGTGGGTCAGAAGCGCAGCAAAGCTGGCAAGGGTCGGACGGGGAGAGGTGGGCCCTTTGGCTGTGTGCAAGGGGAGACAGCGTCAGGCCAGCTGCAGAACCGAGGGGCTCAGGAATGACCCTTGGGGAGGTTTCTCCCATTCCACAGCCCAAGGACATGGTGCTGCGTCCTGGGGTGTTGCCACCAGGCACAAGCTACACGCTGAGCTGTCTGCCCTTTGTCTTGCCCCAGAAATGTGGCAGGTTATTGCCCCCCCTTGGCTGCCTTCCCGGGCGCTCCTGCCCAACTGAATTGGGTTTTACAGTGGACGGGCACCTCCACACACCATGCACAACAGCCTGCAGCTGCTGCAGAGGGGCTGACAGAGCTGACGGGGTCGGGGGGGGGGCGTGTCATTGCCTTTCTGGCCATGCCCTGCTTCTCTGGGCAGGGGCAGAGATGCTCTGCAGAGGAGCTCTGCCTGGATCCAGCTCTTCTTGGCTCAAACCACCCGGGACGGTGCTGCTGGCCGCTCCAGGCTCACCCCACAGGCAGGCAAAGGGCAGCCCCAGCAGGAGCAGGAGAAGTCCCCCGGCGGACCCATGGAGAGATGCTTAAAGCATCCTTCCCCGTGGTCCTTCCAGTGGGGTTAAGCTGGTGGTGTCCAGGTGGGCAACACAAGACCCTACATCCCTGAACCCACCATGTTTGCTCTCCTGGAGACCACAGCCCCCATGCACCTTCCCGCTGTCCCTCCCCAGCTCCCTCTGCCCCTGGTCTCCATCCTGGAGAAGGGAGCAGTGCCCAGGTGCCCAGGGAAGGGATGTGTGTGCCCGTGGCTGGGACCCACCTCCTCCATTGCGGTAACACAGGTAGGGAAAGCGCCAGACGTTGCCCAACCCCACACAGTAGCCCAGGCAGGACAGCAGGAACTCATACTTGCTGGCCCAGGTCTCCCGGGGTGGGGTGGGGGCCAGGATCTCAGGCTGGGGCGGGGGTCCCGGCCAGGGCTGGCTGGTGGGGTCAGCAGGCAGACCCTCTGTATGGAAGATGTTGACCTGCAGAGGAGAGCAAAGCATCAGGACCTGCTGGCCGCAGCCTGCAAACCCCGTAAGCATTCTCAGCAGGGCTGGGCATGGCCAAGATCTCACTGAAAAGGCGTCTGGTTCTCAAAAGGATTTTGGGGCTCTCCCTGAAACTGCCCAGCGGACCCTGTGGTGGCCCGTGCTGTAGGACGTGGGAGGCTCAGGCTGGCCCAGAGCTCCATGCTGGCCCCCAGGCTGCAGGAGCCCGGTGCAGGTCGGGGCAGACCCTAGCCCGAAGGCCCTGAGCACGCTTGATCCAGCAGATCCTCCTGTAGCGTGAAAGTCAGCAGCTGGCATTCACCCGCCCCAGGGATGGGTTTTCATCTCTGCTCTGTCTCATGCACCCAGGACCATCTAAACACAGGGACTGCCTGGATCGGCAACCCGGCACTCAGCCCTGCGCCGGGCAGATGAGGGTGGGCGCAAGGGTGCTTGCCACTTCTTGATGCACCACTGGCCACAGCCCTCCTGCCCAGTGCCTCCGAGGCCAGTGGGGCCATCTCGGGCTTCCACCTTTGCCAGGGTCCTGCCCTCGTGCCTGGACAGGGGACCCACGAGCAAGGGCTGGAGCCATCAGGTCACCCTGTGCCAAGGCAAAGCGGTGCTGGACGCAGGGAGGAGAGACCCCGTGCTGTGTGTTGTGTGCACCATTGTTTTAAAAAAAGCATGGCCAGCAGGTGGAGGGAGGTCATCCTCCCCCTCTGCTCTGCCATGGGGAGGCCACAGCTGGAGCACTGGCTCCAGTTCTGGGCTCCCCAGTTCCAGAAGGACAGGGAACTGCTGGAGAGAGTCCAGCGGAGGCTGCGGAGATGCGGAGGGGCTGGAGCATCTCCGTGCTGAGGAAAGGCTGAGAGCCCTGGGGCTGTTCAGCTGGAGAAGAGCAGACTGAGAGGGGATCTCATCAATGCTCAGCAAGAGCTAAAGGGCGGGGGGCAAGAGGATGGGGCCAGACTCTTCTCAGTGGTGCCTGGGGACAGGACAAGGGGCAACGGGCACAAACCAGAATGAAGAAAATAAGGAAAAGTTCATTTTGAATGTGGCAGAGCCCTGGCACAGGCTGCCCAGAGAGGTGTGGAGTCTCCTTGTCTGTTGATACTCAAAACCCACCTGGACACATTCCTGTGCAACCTGCTCTGGGTGACCCTGCTCTGGCAGAGGGTTGGACTGGAGGGTCTCCAGAGCTCCCTTCCCACCCCTACAATTCTGGGATTCTGTGATTCTGAGGTGGGGGACCAGCAGGGAGATGGGGGCTCATACCTCTCACTAGCCCTGGACTCCATATTCTCACTCTGCTGGCACCTCTGCTGAAGGGGGAATGAGTGTGGTGGAGAGAGAAGGAACGGAGATATTGTGCCTCATTCGTTATCATGAGTTCTTGCCAGAGGCTCAGTGGGGCACCGGGCCCCACAGAGGCTGCAGGACAGCTGCTCGGCTCCCAGGGCACGTCCGGCAGCACCGCAGGGAGCTGCAAGGTCACGGCTGGGTTTGGGGTTGTGATCCCTTCCAGCAGCACCAGCCTCCTTGGGCACAGGTCCTGCCACCCTGGGAAGGATGGAGGGATCCCCCCAAATCGGCCCCCAGAGGCTGCTCCAGCCACACGGTCCTTCCCCGGAGATCCCCTCTGCCACCTGGGCTGCAGCCTTCCCCTGGTCCCTCCGGGACAGATCCCGACCCAGCAAGGTCGGACTGCCAGGAGAGACGGGGATGAGCAGGAGAACGCGAGGACCTCTCCCAGCCCCTGGCTGGGGGTCTGGCAGCATGGTGGTATTTGGGAAAGTTGTTGTGTGTGGAATTTCCTTTAATATCAGTGTTACAACAGATGCAAACGGTTGTTCCCACCCAGCTGCGTTCCAGGCCTCAGGAGCGTGTGGCTCTCACCCCAGCCCTGCCTCTGGCAAGGCCAGCGCTGCTGTGACTCAGTTTCCCCCGCCTGCGGGACCCCGCGGGGAAGCACCGCTCGAGGCAAGGCAGCGTTGCTCAGTGACACAGCAGCGTTATGAATCACAGACCACAGAGACAGCCGGGACCGCTGAGATCAGACCTGATCTCATGCGCGACACAAGCCAAAGGCTGGATGGCCCAGGCTTCGCTCCCACTGGAGCGTGAGAGTTTATTGCAGAAGAGGAACCAGTTTTGAATGAAATAAAAATACCCTCCGTGACGCAGTGTCCCTGCCCAGGCTTTAGGGGACTGATCCAGTATTTACTTGTCCTGAATAGCATCTTTTTCCTCTGCTCACACACCACCCCTTCCTAAGCAATGGGATGGGTCACTGGGAAAGCGATCTGTAAACTCCAGCCATGTGGGAAATGCTCCTCCATCTCTACAGTCTCCAGTGAGTGCATAAATCATGAAATCCAGCACATTCTCCAGCCCCATCCCATTCTCTCAGGACCATGGGCAGGAGATCACAGAATCACAGAATGGTTTGGGTGGGAAGGGACCTTAAAGGCCACCCAGTGCCACCCCCTGCTCTGGGCAGGGACACCTCCCACCAGCCCAGCTTGCTCCAAGCCCCGGCCAACCTGGCCTTGAACCCCTCCAGGGATGGGGCAGCCACAGCTTCTCTGGGCGTCCTGGGCCAGGGGCTCACCACCCTCACAGCCAACAATTTCGGCCTCAGATCTCAGCTCCATCTCCCCTCTTGCAGTGGAAAACCCTTCCTCCTCATCCTATCACTGCAGATGTGCCTTGCATCAGGCAGACAGAGTGTGCACTGCTGAGGGTGGCTCTCTTGTGGTCCCTGAGACATCAGCATGTTGGGACTCATCAGAAGCAACCGTTTTTGGCCGCCTGCAGCCCCAGGACACCGAGACGTCTGCTCTTGTGCAAAGTCCGTGGGCGCAGTCCAGCTGCCTCCAGGCACCTGATCCCAGGGGATTGCAGCCCGGCAGTGTCAGCACCCACATGAGCTTGTTTACTCCAGAAACCGGGGTGAGCCTCAGCATTCCTGCAAGGTCCCAGGTATCAGCTCACGATTATCTGTGGGCGGTTGAAACAAGGTGCAGATTAACTATGCCATCGGCTGAGCAGGCATTGCCTTGCATCTGGCACTGCATCAAGGCTGTCTGTCCTCCCAGAACTGGCCGGGAAGCATGGCGCAGGGATGCCCGCTGTTGTTTGCAGGAGCCAGCCCGGGCACAGCAGGGCTAGTGCAGACCTAGCGAGTCCTGCTGAGCCTGCCAAGCTGTTCTATGGGTGCCCTGCTCCCCTGGCAGCGTCTGCTGTCCCCACACCTCCTGGGGCTTCCCACTGCCAGCCCAGAGTAATGGAAAAGTGGTCATAACTGCTTACACAAAGGGGCCATGCCACCCGCCTCCCCACTGCTTTGAACAGAGGAGGTGATAAATGTGCGGCGCCTTCCCTGGGGAGGTCAGCGAGGATGGACGGGGAGTTAAAATGCCACCAGGGAATGAAGGAAACCTGCCACAGGATGATCAAGGGCTTCCCGGGCAACTCTCCTGGCCCAGGGTGCTGCTCTCGCCCTTCTCCCACAGGGCTGCCTTGCACAGGCACCTGTAGCACCCTCGTCCCAGTCATGGGGCAATTACTGCAGTTATCAGCCCCACCCATTTCCAATCACGTTTTATTGGTGCTGGAGCTGTGGATGGAAATTCCCTGGGCCCATTCAGCCCTGCTGACTTGGGCAGGACCTGCTCCCTGCCACCTCACCCACCCCAAATGCTGGCAAACGTGACTGGGGGGGGGGGAGCAGGACCAGATGGCTGAAGCTCTGAGGGCAGACCACAGGGGCCGGGCAGCCCCATCTCCCCCACCATTCATGTGCTCCATGCTGTCTGGGGTTACCTGGGAGCTGTGCCCCCCTTGGCTTGCCTGTCCCACACTCTCTGTACCCCAGAAGGAAATCTGCCTGCACAGGCCCCCCAGGCAGCAGCCTGCACCCAAGACCCCGCTTGCCCCTGGCCACCCCAGGCCCCAGCAGCAACCTGCAGCCCCAACACAAGGGAGAGTGGTGGGGTCCCTTCAGACCTTCGCAGAGATGCTCTGAAGAGCATCAGCCCCATCTGCCTTCCAGAGCAGAGACGGCTTTGCTGGGCACAGCCTCCCCAGAGCCCTCCAGATGGGTGGAAGATCTACCCCACAACCAAGGGGACACGGGGCTCCGGCTGCTTTGTGCACCCTGAGAAATCCCGGCAGCTCTGCCAAACTGCAGCCATGGGGCAAATTGCAAGGGGGTGTCCACCCATCGGGGATGGAGAAAAGGCACTGTTCCACGGCAGAGGGATTGCAAGAGGAACCAAGCCGGGCTGAGACCCAAAGGCTGGCCATCACCGTGGCACGTGGGTGGCTAAGGGACAATGATCTGTGGAAACCCCTGCAGAATCCACACACCCCTGCCGCTGCTCCCACCACAACTGTGGCTCACTGGGGGGGTTCCCAGCGGGGCCAGCTGCCACGGGGCTGTGGAGGGTGACCGGCACCCTGTGGGTCACCAGCAGTGGGAGCAGCACAGAACAGGGCAGACATGTCCCCTCAGGGCCCTCGTCCTACCGTGGGCTCCGGCGGTGTGGCGGGGGCCGGGGGCCCCGGCGTGTCGAGGTGCCCGGTGCACGGCATTTCCTGCTGGGTGGCAGGAGGGAGGGAGGGAGGGACTGCTGTGATCCGCTCACCTGCGCCAGGTGCAGCTCCGCCCCACCTTGTCCCGGCCCGGGGTGCGGGATCTGCTGCGACAGGGTCCCCATGAACCCCACCAGAGCCCACAGCCCCCCACAAACCGTTCATCCTGCTCCTTCTTGCAGCCAGAAGGGACCAGAGGCATCACTGCCAGCTCAGTACGAGTTGTGGGGACAGGGCTGCGCTCAGCGGGGTGAGACGGCACACGTTGCTCACCCAGAGCTCGGCACAGGGTGTGCACGGTGGCCTCTCTCAGCACCCAGCCTCTGCTGGGACCTGGTTTTGTGCCAGGCTCACCAGACGCCCGTGGCCGAACCATGCTGCAGGAGCAGCACAGTGCCTTCCCCAGCCATGTCCTCGCACAGGAGGGACACCGGGACACCGGGGCCGTGGCACTGCAAAGGTGGTCGATCCCCACCCCATTGCAGAGCAGTGTGAGGAGGCAGACAACGGTGCCAAGCTCACACCCGATGCTCCAGGCCAGCGGGCAGAAAGGCGTGAGGAAGAGGGGGGAGTGGGAAGAAGGGATGCAGAGGGGTCCGCTGTCCCCTCCGAGCTGAACAGTTTCCAGGCAGAAGGAAGGAGCAGCTTCAGGAACAGCTCCATCTCACTTTCCAGGTTATCTTTGATGGCTGCATCCCGCAAAACACCTGTTACAGTCACCCTGTTTTCCCAGTTAGTGGCTGTGCTCTCCTTGCTGGGAAAACCAGGCAGCCAAATAAGAAGCAGAAATAGCGGTTTGGGTTTTCTGGGAGACAGACTGCTGCCGCCTTCGCACAGGCTCAGCGTCAGCAGTAGTAGCAGCTGCTGAAAGAGCTCAACTTAAAACTGTGATCTACCCATGAGTCAGTATTTCTCCCGCAGTTCCCCTGTTCCAGCCACTGAGTCATCTTCTGCTCTTGTTAGCGTTTTCACCTCCTTTTCTCTGCATCTTTCAGGGGACGCTGGGTTAGATCCCTGATCTTCTGCTGCACAACAGCTTCTGGCTGTCTCTCAGTATTGGGTGCATTTTTCTCATGGCTGATGCACTGGCCCTGCCTGTCTTTGGCCATTGCCATCACACTGCACCCGGAGCCAGCTGCTTCTAACCTCTGAACGGAGCAGGTGCCTCAGAAGGAGGAAATAAACCTGGAACCAGAACAATCCCCCCCCCAACCTCCAGCAGGGAGACTGGAGAAAGGGACAGATTTCAGATACAGATTCATCATAATCAACTCTTATCAACCAAGAACAGTTTTGCAGGATGGGAATGGGTCATGAATTGTCCAGTGATCCACCAAGCTGTTGACCCCCCTCTGAAAGACTGGGTCATCTTAGTGGGGTGACTGCAATCTAGCCTAAGTCAGGAGCAAAAAGGAAGCTCGTCATGGGAGGAAACCAAAGGAAGAAAGAGCCGTTCTGCTTGGTGGCTGTGGTCGCCTTCATCTCACGCCATCTGCCAGAGTGCCGCTGTGCTCCCAGGGCACTGCAAATCCTGGAGCTTGCAAGAGAGATAATCAGAACCACACAGTCTCTTCAAACCAATGGCATTTCTACAGAAGTTTCTAGGTCAAGGAATTAACTGCAATTCTACCCGAAAGAAGGAAATGGAAGAGTTGTTTTTAACTTGGGTAATTCTGGTGGTCTTGTTTTGGTACAGCTTTGCAGACCGTTATGGTACAGCTTTGCAAACAGTTGTCCCAGAGCAACTGAGAGACCAGCAATTAGAGCTGGGGAATTAGCATAGCGTGATATGATGCACCAAACCACCAGGAGGTGGAGGATTAGACTCTTCCATCTGTACTTTCTCCTCACAGACTGGATCCTGTAAGAAACCCCCCAAGATACCTAAAATGCTCACAACTTCAACTGTAGCCTAGGGGCCCTCAGATCCAGAGTCAAAGAGCAGCCCAGGCCTTTGTCCCTGGTAGGATTAAGACACTTCAGTTCACGACTCAAGGCCTTCTCCTCATTCTCATGGTTTCCCTGCTTTGTCCAGAAATACTCCCCAAGCCCGACAGCTCTCCACTTGCATTAAGAGTGCTGCCAGCAGGGCAGCCCGGCACTGCAGCACTGTCAAGATGTTCAGGATGAGTCTTCTCAGGGCCCAGTCCAGTAGGTGACCTACAAGCACAAGCCAGCAGGACTGGGAAAACCAGGAGATCTTCATCAGGAGAACCGGAGAGAGCTTCTATGCTGAGGACACTTGCAGCCTGTCAGGCACAGTGTTTCTTGGGTGATGGGGACCACAGATGTGAATCCCCTCCTTCAAAGGGGAGATGTGAACTCAAGACTTGTCTAGCTTTACCGGCTATGTCGTCAGATACATCATCAGCATCATCAATGGCTGCTTTGGAAGAGAGGCCTGAACTCTGTTCCCTGCTAATAGTGAGGTTGGACCTCCCGTGGTCCAGAAAAGGGGTTGGCATCAGGACATCACATAGCATGTCAGCTCTGGAGTGAGATAAGATGCAAATCTCTGCAGCTCTCTGCTGCTCCAGCATCCTGGGTTACCTGCAGAGCATGCCAGGACAGCGGACTCACACGTAGGCTCCCAGCTCCCTTCACACAAGGTAAGACAGGAGCCCGTGGGGAAGAGGTAGGAGCCACATTTTCCTTGGTATGTCTGTCCCCTTGATCCATGGCAGGATCAGATCCTTTCTTTTGTGGTTCCACAGTGTGGGAATATAAGGTACTGAAGCAACCTTGGTTCGTTTTTGAGTGCTTTGTCCCAGCTCAGCGCCTGTTTCCTGGCTGGGAAAGGCTCAATGCCTTTATCAAAGCTTATCAATGCTCTGATAGTTTGAATGAAGCAGCCTGTTCAGACAGAGGAACTTTCACTGTGGAAATCAGCAAAGAGGCAACAACAGGAACCTGTTAGCACAGATGCTCCGCTCCAGCCGCAGCTGTCTCAGGGCTGGGTGGAGGTAAAGTATTGCGCAGCCTCAGGAAGTTTGTTTTTCGTTGCTACATTTCCTTTCAAAACTCACCTCTCTAAAAATTGGGTTTATCTTGGTCATTCTGATCTAGCCACAGCCACAGGGGAGGGGAGGAGGCTGGTTTTCCTCTGCAGCAGTTTAACCCACGACATGCAGTCACATCCTCATAAAATGAAACAACTGCTCCACCTATTACTGTTTTTTCATAAAAGAGTGAATGAAACACAAGAAGCTGTCGAGAGTAAAGATCCATGAGCACAGCTCAGGCTTCAAACGGATCAGAATGCCACGCTTTTTCCTTCTGTAGGCCTTTTTCCAATAAAATAGAGAAACTACTCTGAATTTATTCCCATTTCCTGATCAGTCTCAAAAATTCCCTGTGTCACATCTTTGAGACAGGAGCTATTTGGGCGGCCAGCCTCTGTGCAGTACTCCTGCTCCAGCTGAGTGGGATCAGGCACTGGTGCCGGTGCACAGGGCACCTTCCAACTAAACCTTGGTGCTGAGGAATCGGTAACGGCCATTTTTGCTCAGAGCCTGAATGGAGGGATTTAGAGAAGAAATCTTGTGAGGAGCGGCTGAGGGAGCTGGGGGTGTTCAGCCTGGAGAAAAGGAGGCTGAAGGGAGACCTTCTCGCTCTCTGCAACTCCCTGAAAGGAGGGGGTAGCCGGGGGAGGTCGGTCTCTTCTCTCAAGGAACAGGCCATGGGACAGGAGGAAACGGCCTCAAGTTGTGCCAGGGGAGGTTTAGGATGGATATTACGTAAAATGACTTCACCGAAAGGGCTATCAAGCATTGGACCAGGCTGCCCAGGGCAGTGGTGGAGTTGCCATCCCTGGAGGGATTTAAAAGCCAGGCAAACGTGGTGCCTAGTGATATGGTTTAGTGATGGTTTTTGTCAGTGTTGGGTTGATGGTTGGACTTGATGATCTGAAAGGTCCCTTCCAACTTAGGCAATTCCATGACTCTATGATTCTGTGATTCAACACTTTCATAGGGGAAGTGACACAGCGGTCCAGAAGAAATAAGTAACCGAACTTCCAGCCACTTTGTGCCACCAAAGCTCCTGGGATCTCTTTCTGAGACTCACAGGTTTAGTCTCAGCCAAAGGGTAACTTGCACGCTGGATGAGTATGCTCTCAGGGTGCAAACCCTGAAGTTTCCGTTGTGGTGCTGTATTCGCCTCAGCTTCCCGTTTCCCACTCACGGCAGCACGGTGTGAATCTGCTCATCGTCGTCCCCTATGGGCAGGTGTGCTTCTTGGGGGGAAGCGGCACTTCACAGGCCCTGTGCAGAAAAGATGCTGTAAAAGATAAACGCAAGATATTATCACGCCATTTCAGACTCAGAAGCTGCTTGTCGGCTGCCAGTTTCCAAGACCTTCAGAGCAGGTTAGCAGAGGAACTGCTGACGTTTTGGGTTGCGTTATGCACATAAACCTCAGCAGGGCTCTGGGTGCTGCTACCCGTGAACCCTGCCTGGGTTCCCACATGTTTCCCCTGCCACTGAGAGGAGCATGGGCTGCAGAAGGAGACCGTGGCTGCCCACAGGGTCACGGAGGGGGCTCACCCTCCTGAAGCGCAGTGGGATGGTGCCCCCACATTGATGTTGTCAGTACTGATGTTGTAAGGGTGGTCATGAGACCCCCCCTGCAGTGCTGCCTCCAGCTCTGGAGTCCCCAATATAAAAAGGACACGGAGCTGTTGGAGCGGGGCCAGAGGAGGCCCCGGAGATGCTGGGAGGGCTGGAGCCCCTCTGCTGGGAGGACAGGCTGAGAGAGTTTGGGGCAGAAGAGAAGGCTCCGCAGAGACCTTGGAGCCCCTTCGGGACTGGAAGGGGGGTTTCCAGGAAAGGGGCTCCAGGAAAGCTGGGGAGGGAGTTTGGATCAGGGAGAGGAGCCATGGGACGAGGGGGAAGGGTTTTCCACTGCAAGAGGGGAGATGGAGCTGAGATCTGAGGCAGAAATTCTTGGCTGTGAGGGTGGTGAGCCCCTGGCCCAGGTTGCCCAGAGAAGCTGTGGCTGCCCCATCCCTGGAGGGGTTCAAGGCCAGGTTGGCCGGGGCTTGGAGCAGCCTGGTCTGGTGGGAGGTGTCCCTGCCCAGGGCAGGGGGTGGCACTGGGTGGGCTTTAAGGTCCCTTCCAACCCACACTTCCTATGATTCCATGGGCTTTTTAGAGATCCCAGAGGTGGGATGTGCGCCCTTCATGTCACCCTCAGCTGGGGCACACCACCGAGGATGGCAGCTTGGCATCCCCCAAGCTTCAGAGCCCTCCAGGGGCTGTGTGTCCCCTGGGGCCCTTTCTCTTCACGGGGTGCCAGCTCCACTCCCATCCCCTGGCCCACTCCCCTCACAGGCGAGCCTGGGCTGGGCGCCATGCCGCTGCCCAGGCCGCCATGCCCCAGGGCAATGGCATTCCGTGTGGTGCCAGGACAGAAAGGCAGTTGTGCGACCGCCTCTCATTTGTCGATCGCATTAAATATTATGTTTGCCTCTTTCTTCAGTACAATCAAAATGGCTATTGTTAATGGTTATACTGCTGATGGCGGGACGAGGGCGTTTTGTCCCTTCGCGGGTTCCGTACGTGGCGCCCTCGCGCCGGCCTGAACCGCCCTTTCCCGTCCCGCCGCCTCCCCGCAGGGGGAAGCGATCAACCGGCCGCCATCTTGGAAGCGGGCAAGCGGCGCTGCCCTCCCCGGCGGGGTGGTGTTCCCCGGGAGGAGAGGGGGAAGACGTGGGGATGGAGGAAAGGACGGGTCTCCGTTAAGGGTGGAAAGCGGCTCCGAAGTCGTGGCGCTGGGGGAAGGGGGCAAAGTATGCGGCGGTGCCCGGAGACAAGATGTCGCCCGCCGCCTCGGCCGGAGGGGTGGAGCGCTACGGCGGCGCAGCGGGGTCAGCGCCGTTGGCGGGAGCGGGAAGCGCTGAGACCGCGCTCGGCGCTGAGGAGCTGTTGGGAGACCTGCGCTAAGGGACGCCGACTGCCGCCATGCACGTCGTCAAGCGGGGTGAGGGGGGACCCGCCGCCGCGGGGCGGCACCGGCCGGGCCCGGGGGCTCCCCTCAGCACCGAGGGGAGGGGACGGGGTCCCCCCTCTCCGCTGCGGGTGTCCCCTCTCATGGCACCGACTGCTGGGGGGGTGGGCTCATCTCCTCTGTCTTGCGGGGTCCCTCTCATGGCACGGAGTGGCGGGGTATGGGGTCACTCGCTCTGTTTGAGGGGGTCCCTCTTATGGCACCTGGTGTGAGGGGATGAGACCCCCTCTGCTTTGGGGGGGGTCTTTCTTATGGCTCTTGGTGTGAGGGGACGGGACCCTCTCTGTTTGGGGGGGGTCTCTCTCGTGGCACCTGGTGTGAGGGGATGAGGCCCCTCTGCTTTGGGGGGGGTCTTTCTCATGGCACCTAAAGTGAGCAGATGGGGACCTCCCCCTTGTGTTCTGGGGGGGGATCCCTAATGGCACCGAGTGTGGAAGGATGGGATCTCCTCTGCATGGCTCTCAGTGTGAGCGGGTAGCACCCTGCCTGCACTGGGGGGGGCTCCGGAGTGAGGGAGCTCCCCCCATGACACCGTGAGTGATGGATGAGACCCCTTAGTTTGCTTTGGAAGAGTCCCCCCATGGCAATGAGATTTGGGCTTGGTCCCCACAGTCCCCAGTCCCCACACCTTTGATGAAAGGAGAATGTTCGGCTAGGTCCCCAGCTGGGGCGGGGGCTGGGGTGGCTCTCAGATGGGTTCCCCATCTCTGCAGCGGGGTTCCTGAGAACTGGGTTTATGCAGAGTTTTAGGTGCAGTGGGGTGGGAATTTCTTGGCCCTGTAGTGGGTACACATGCCTCTCTTGAAATGGTGAGAGCTCCCTGGTTTTCTTCGCTATACGGAGTCTGTGCCTCTGAGAGAGGGATCCAATGTATAGCGTTGATCATCTGCAGCAAGCACATGCCGGGGTGGAAGGGATAGCCTCTCCTTCTCCTTGGGCCCGAACAGAGAACCTGAACAGCTTGTTCTTGGTGATTCCCACCCCAAGTTCCCACAAAAGAGGGCTGGCTCTTTGGCTGAGGTGCTGGGCAGGAGGATACTGTGTTAGCTGGTTCTTTATTGTAATGGGAGCTGCTGTGACAGTAATGTCTTCTCCAACAGATGGACGCCAAGAGCGTGTCATGTTTGACAAGATCACGTCGCGCATCCAGAAGCTCTGCTATGGGCTCAACGCTGACTTTGTCGATCCCGTGAGTCTGTCGTTTTTCCTGCTGTCCCCTTCTCTGCCCCTGGGGTTCTCTGATAAAAGCCAGCAGTGGTGAGCAGATGTTACCCAGTTATTCTCCTTGGCAACAGCCAAGCATGTCGACCTGTGCAGGGACTCTTGGCAAATGCATTCACAATGTGTTTCTTCTAATTGTTTGTCTTCTGAGTTATTTTCCTTCACAGATACAGCGTTTGAGACTGTGTGTGTGTGAAAATCAGTTTGCCTATTGTAAATTGCTTTTACCTCGAACTTTGTTAAAGCAGTTTGGCTTCTTGTGCTTAAAAAAAAAAAAGAGTTGTTTGTTGCTCCAACTCACATATTTTGGTAGATTGCTCTCAATTTCAGTCTGCAAAGCTTGAGGAATACTATATGGAAAGTAGCTCTTGATGCTCTCTTAATAGAACAAGGTGACCTTTTTGTCTGATGGAACGTCCCTGTCATCATAATATCCCTATTTTGTTTTTTCCAGCTGCATAGGATTTTGAGTGCAGGTTGATCCCACGCATGTAAGCTTCTTCCAAAGCCTGTGCAGAGGATGACTCCCTCATGGATCCAGTGATCTCTGTGAGATTTTTATGCAGATGTGCAGACCCAGTTGTTCATTTGGAGTCTCCAACTTAGGTTCTTCCTATCTCCAAGATCTAATAATCTGTTTTATGTCTTAAATTACATGTGTAATATATTTCACATTCATTCTGCACGAAAAAGTACTGCTCTTCAGCCATAGATAGAGAGCAGGAGAATGAGCATTAGTGACTTGGTTACTGAAACAAAGTATAGTGACTTGATCTCCATGACATAGGGCACTCATGATGAGGACAGAAGCAAGATTCATAGTTTTGCTAACTCTTAATACCCCCGTCTTAATGACAAAGCTAATCTTATATCAAGCACTGCATTCTTATTTATTCTGCAGTAGTGTTGACATCTCTCTGGAGTTGAGGNCTCCCCTCAGCACCGAGGGGAGGGGACGGGGTCCCCCCTCTCCGCTGCGGGTGTCCCCGCTCTCCTCTGCGGGAGTCCCCTCTCATGGCACCGACTGCTGGGGGGGTGGGCTCATCTCCTCTGTCTTGCGGGGTCCCTCTCATGGCACGGAGTGGCGGGGTATGGGGTCACTCGCTCTGTTTGAGGGGGTCCCTCTTATGGCACCTGGTGTGAGGGGATGAGACCCCCTCTGCTTTGGGGGGGGTCTTTCTTATGGCTCTTGGTGTGAGGGGACGGGACCCTCTCTGTTTGGGGGGGGTCTCTCTCGTGGCACCTGGTGTGAGGGGATGAGGCCCCTCTGCTTTGGGGGGGGTCTTTCTCATGGCACCTAAAGTGAGCAGATGGGGACCTCCCCCTTGTGTTCTGGGGGGGGATCCCTAATGGCACCGAGTGTGGAAGGATGGGATCTCCTCTGCATGGCTCTCAGTGTGAGCGGGTAGCACCCTGCCTGCACTGGGGGGGGCTCCGGAGTGAGGGAGCTCCCCCCATGACACCGTGAGTGATGGATGAGACCCCTTAGTTTGCTTTGGAAGAGTCCCCCCATGGCAATGAGATTTGGGCTTGGTCCCCACAGTCCCCAGTCCCCACACCTTTGATGAAAGGAGAATGTTCGGCTAGGTCCCCAGCTGGGGCGGGGGCTGGGGTGGCTCTCAGATGGGTTCCCCATCTCTGCAGCGGGGTTCCTGAGAACTGGGTTTATGCAGAGTTTTAGGTGCAGTGGGGTGGGAATTTCTTGGCCCTGTAGTGGGTACACATGCCTCTCTTGAAATGGTGAGAGCTCCCTGGTTTTCTTCGCTATACGGAGTCTGTGCCTCTGAGAGAGGGATCCAATGTATAGCGTTGATCATCTGCAGCAAGCACATGCCGGGGTGGAAGGGATAGCCTCTCCTTCTCCTTGGGCCCGAACAGAGAACCTGAACAGCTTGTTCTTGGTGATTCCCACCCCAAGTTCCCACAAAAGAGGGCTGGCTCTTTGGCTGAGGTGCTGGGCAGGAGGATACTGTGTTAGCTGGTTCTTTATTGTAATGGGAGCTGCTGTGACAGTAATGTCTTCTCCAACAGATGGACGCCAAGAGCGTGTCATGTTTGACAAGATCACGTCGCGCATCCAGAAGCTCTGCTATGGGCTCAACGCTGACTTTGTCGATCCCGTGAGTCTGTCGTTTTTCCTGCTGTCCCCTTCTCTGCCCCTGGGGTTCTCTGATAAAAGCCAGCAGTGGTGAGCAGATGTTACCCAGTTATTCTCCTTGGCAACAGCCAAGCATGTCGACCTGTGCAGGGACTCTTGGCAAATGCATTCACAATGTGTTTCTTCTAATTGTTTGTCTTCTGAGTTATTTTCCTTCACAGATACAGAGTTTGAGACTGTGTGTGTGTGAAAATCAGTTTGCCTATTGTAAATTGCTTTTACCTCGAACTTTGTTAAAGCAGTTTGGCTTCTTGTGCTTAAAAAAAAAAAAGAGTTGTTTGTTGCTCCAACTCACATATTTTGGTAGATTGCTCTCAATTTCAGTCTGCAAAGCTTGAGGAATACTATATGGAAAGTAGCTCTTGATGCTCTCTTAATAGAACAAGGTGACCTTTTTGTCTGATGGAACGTCCCTGTCATCATAATATCCCTATTTTGTTTTTTCCAGCTGCATAGGATTTTGAGTGCAGGTTGATCCCACGCATGTAAGCTTCTTCCAAAGCCTGTGCAGAGGATGACTCCCTCATGGATCCAGTGATCTCTGTGAGATTTTTATGCAGATGTGCAGACCCAGTTGTTCATTTGGAGTCTCCAACTTAGGTTCTTCCTATCTCCAAGATCTAATAATCTGTTTTATGTCTTAAATTACATGTGTAATATATTTCACATTCATTCTGCCCGAAAAAGTACTGCTCTTCAGCCATAGATAGAGAGCAGGAGAATGAGCATTAGTGACTTGGTTACTGAAACAAAGTATAGTGACTTGATCTCCATGACATAGGGCACTCATGATGAGGACAGAAGCAAGATTCATAGTTTTGCTAACTCTTAATACCCCCGTCTTAATGACAAAGCTAATCTTATATCAAGCACTGCATTCTTATTTATTCTGCAGTAGTGTTGACATCTCTCTGGAGTTGAGGTTCTCCTTTTGGAGTTGGATCTTCTTGTGCCAGATGCTTTAGAAACCAATACTAAAAATCCCTAACCCAACGTTCTCACTTCAGAGACTAAGGTTTGCAAATTACATGTGCTGGTTTTGTGAGGCTGTTGGCACTTCAAATGTTAGATCATACCTCTCTCCTCCAGTGTAGGATATGCTCTTTCTTGCAGTGGTCGGTGCTAAATCCTTGAAAGAAAAGCAGAAAATACTTGAGGGATGGTAGGTGCAAAAGTCTTTTTCCACAAAAGGTCCCAGCTGGCAGATGAGGATTAGGTTAAGCCATTGTATCCCCTCCAGGGTTGAGGTTTTTTTGCTCATCATGAAATAATTTTAAGCACAGCAGTTCCGTGTCTCATCAGGCATTTATAAAGTCAGGCTTCATTTGGAGTTTCAAAACTTCCAAGCAAGTACTGTTTTAATCTGACTATTCTCCTTGTGAACTGTGCTGCTACTCTGTTCTAGCCTTTAGGAAAGTGTCTGCAGAAAAAAAACTGTTAATGATTCTGGAATGACAGTTTCTGCTTTCTTCACTCTTTCCTTGCTCTCCCTTCTGCCCTAGTATTACTTTAAAATATTAGGAGTTAGTATTTCACCAAGACTGTTTGGTATTTTAATTTGCTTTTCTATTCAAACAGACCGAATGGTACTGCTTATAGCGAAGCTTATCTTACTTACATGGTTGAAACATTAGTATTTTTTTTTTTCCCCAGCAACAGGTAGCTAACCTCTGGAATTTTCCTTTTTCAGGCCCAGATCACCATGAAGGTGATTCAGGGGCTGTACAGTGGTGTCACGACAGTGGAACTGGACACGCTGGCTGCTGAAACGGCTGCAACCCTGACCACCAAACACCCTGACTACGCTATCCTGGCAGCAAGGATCGCAGTGTCCAATTTGCACAAAGAAACTAAGAAAGTATTCAGTGGTGAGTCTCTTTGGGGGCACTCAGATAGCAATTAGTCAGAAAGGGAGTAGGAGTTTTAGAGGATATAAATATGGAAATTTCTTTGTTAAGCAGATGTTACTAAGGACCCAGCCATGGAGATGAAAAACGTGAGTTTTAGGCACGTCACAAGGAAAATTAAATTGCCTGTTTTGTGAAAAATACCTGTATAAATAGATTGATGAAAAATGTAACTGATTGAAATTAGGTTGCACCCACTTTCTTTCCCATTTATTGTGTGTTATAAATTCTATTAAAAAAATTGTAAGAGAAGTGCATTTTTAAGGTTAACAGATTAGTAATAGTACTGAGCAGATAGAAGAAAAGTTGTATGTTTTAGAGCTGGAGGGGGGGAGGTATTTTTGAGGATGGGTAGTCCTGCCTGTTAAATCCTTGAGGATGGATGATGCATATGTAGGTCTGTGGATGTCCTTCTTTCTGTTGTAGATGTGATGGATGATCTCTACAACTACATAAACCCTCACAATGGGAAGCACTCACCAATGATCTCCAAAGAAACTCTAGACATAGTTCTGGCCAACAAAGATGTATGTAATTTTTTTTTCCACTTCTAAGTTTTAAAAATTCAGTGAACTAGTTCAGATAACTTATATTTCTTATTTTTAAGTAAGCCATGTCTGGTTTAGGACAAAAAGCCAATGCAGAAACCAGCGCAGGTGACAACTGCTCTGTTCTGCAGAGTTTAAAAGAGGCAATGTAGGAATTTCCTTCATATAAGGATGTTTCTGTAGTAGAATCTGTTTTCTTGTGTGCCTCATAGTTGTGATCAGCATAACTAATTAATTTGAGAAAAAGTACCTTTTGACGTCGCAATCTGTTTTGGGTGCACAGAAGGGAGAGATGAGGTTTGGGTTCTGATTTCAAGTTGTTCCAGCTCGTGTTCTTACGGGGAAGTTACATTTGTATTTTGATTCTATCTTCTGTTTCTTGGTATCTAACTGTAGTAAAACGTAGCCAACAATTGTGCATTGTACTTGGAAAAAAATTGTTAAAACTGTGCATTTGTTGTTTCAAGCCGAGTGCTCTTCCCTACTTTATTCCCTCTGATCTGATATCTGTTTCACTACACTTTTGAGGCCAGAAATTCCAAACAGTGGTAGCGTTGTTCTACCTTAATGTGAGGCACAAAAAGTCTGATTGCGAATGTAAATTTTTCTCTGTATTATTTCCTCTCAGCGCCTGAATTCTGCCATTATCTATGACAGAGACTTCTCCTACAACTATTTTGGTTTTAAGGTAAAAAATACATTACTCATGATAACTAGGACTGCTGTTTTGATACTGTTCTGGAGCTGAGTCTTTTGGGAAGGATGGGAATACTTGCAGAATCATATAGATTTGGGCAAGGAGGGCACTGGAGTAGGTGGGTCATTAGTGAGTTTGTGAAAATATGAAGAGTACCTGCACAAAGCAGTTCTCTAACTGGATGAATCGTGTACTTTCTTCTCGGCTTCATTGTGTACTTTGGCTGCTGTAATATTTTAAAAGTTGGGCTCTAACTGTTACGCAGCAGATAGCATTGAATGTTGTTGAAGGCTTCCCAGCTCATGCCATTCCTCAAGAAGATAATCTGATTCTTGGTAAACCAAAAAAGGCATTTTTGGTTTTTCCCATTGTTTTATGTAACAGTTGTACTCAAGTGTGTCATCCCACACATTTGTCGTCTTCCAGGCTGTTGGAACATCTCCCCCACAGCCAGTCCAGTTACTGTGCCCCCACCATCTGCTCCTCCTGCTCCCCTCATAACATGCTGGTTTTTTTACTGCATTGTTTTAGGGTACGATGCAGTGGGCTCTCCGGAGGGTTAGCTGGAGAGCACTTGGCTTTGCCATAGCACTGGGTACTTCAGATAGTTCTTGTCAATCTCTGTAAGAACTGCGGGGTCTTGGCCGAGAGTTTACATCAGCACACCTGATGTGGGGCCTTCTGGTTTGGGGAAGTAGTTTGCCGTGAGGAGACAACTAGAGTGTGTGAAGAGCGGAGCAGCTGCAGGAACAGCATAGGCAAGGATGGAAAGAGGGGACCTTGAAGGGGCGTGTGTGTTTCTATGTGTGTATAGATACACAATTCCTGACATCCCCTCCTGTAATTGCTGCTGTAATCCATTAGGCACAGCTTAAAACGCATCTGCTGTAGTTGCGGGCTTACCATATTTGTCGCTTTGTGTGTTCAACACCCAGCACTGCAAATTGTAATACAGATTGTCTGGAAAGCATTATCGTAGTATAACTAACAGTACTTTAAGGAGGGATGGGGTTGTGAAGAACAAGTACTCCATTGTCTCCTAGCCTTAATTCACCGTGGCAGAATTGAACCTTGTGGCTGCATGCTCCACCACCACTCCATAATCCAAAGCATAGGGTCCTCAGTGGTGGAATCTTACAGTGGACTTCTGGTGGTTTTTTTAGTCATTAGTTACCTAACATTCTATGCCTTTAATAACAGGGGGAGTGGAGTGCAGGGTTGGTGCTTCTGTTGAAGCCTGGGGTAAGGAACATGAAGATGCCTGAGTCTGGAGTTGATAGGATTTTTTTTTTTTTAACTGAAATCTGCATGTCTACTAAAATGCATTCTCTCTTTTTAAAGACTCTAGAACGCTCCTACTTGCTGAAAATCAACTCAAAAGGTAAGAACTGTCTCTATCAGCTTGAAGTATTATTTAAAAGTCAAGACCAAGGCTCAGAGCAGGGGTTGAGGAGGCAAATAGGCCACCTCATAGCTTTCTGTGTGCTGGCAGAAACCCCCCCTCTGCCTGGGCTGCATCCCCAGCAGCGTGGGCAGCAGGGAGAGGGAGGGGAATTCTGCCCCTCTGCTCCACTCGGGGGAGGCCCCCCTGCAGTGCTGCCTCCAGCTCTGGGGCCTCAGCCCAGGAGAGACACGGAGCTGTTGGAGAGGGGCCAGAGGAGGCCGCGGAGATGCTGGGAGGGCTGGAGCCCCTCTGCTGGGAGGACAGGCTGAGAGAGTTGGGGGGGTTCAGCCTGGAGAAGAGAAGGCTCCGCAGAGACCTTGGAGCCCCTTCCAGTCCCTCAAGGGGCTCCAGGAAAGCTGTGGAGGGACTCTGGATGAGGGAGGGGAGCCATGGGATGAGGGGGAAGGGTTTTCCACTGCAAGAGGGGAGACTTAGATGAGATCTGAGGCCGAAATTCTTGGCTGTGAGGGTGGTGAGCCCCTGGCCCAGGTTGCCCAGAGAAGCTGTGGCTGCCCCATCCCTGGAGGGGTTGAAGGCCAGGTTGGCCGGGGCTTGGAGCCACCTGGGCTGGTGGGAGGCAGGGTATTGGAAGTAGATGAACTTTAAGTTCTCTTCCAACTCAAACCATTCTGTGATTCCAGTGAAAGCAGTAAGTACTGGTTTAAAAAAATAGCAACACATTTGTAGTAAGTGTTCTCTGGGCATGTGCAAATTCTTTTCTTAGGCTAAGAATCTGGCATCTATGGCAGTGGTAAGCTTGCCTGAAAAAGAGTTGATCATTAAAGAGCAGCACTGTGGCAGGTTTATATACTGGTAGTGTGACCTGAACAACTGTGCTTTACCTGTCTGTTTTAAGGACCCTAGTGCTTTGAAAGCTGCATGCTATGTAGGACTTAGAAGATGAAGCAGTTCCTGTCCAGCTGATAACTTGTTTCGTAATGCTAAGCACTTTTGAATAAAATGAAGTTGAAAGCACTACTGTGCTATCAGTGCCAGTTATTGCAGGACACTAGAACGGTGAGAGTTTAATTGTAATATAATAAACCTAGAGAGCAATTGGATGCTGGATTGGATATTTTTTGGATTTTAACTGTTAGTAGAGCTGTGGGGTTTTTTTTTCCCCCCATGAGGACAGTCAAGCATTGTAGCAGGTTGTTGAGAGGGGTTATGCCGCCTCCGTCCTTGAGTTTTTCAAAACCTGACTGGGTAAAGTCCTGAGCAAACTGGTCTGATTCTCTTAGCTGACTCTTCCCTGAGCAGGAGTTTGGACTAGAGACCTCCTGAGGTTCCTTCCAACCTAATTTATTCTGTGATTCTGTGAAAACTACGTCTGTCGAGTGGCTCACTGCACGTTGTTTGTAGCTTAGTGCTGTGACCTCTAGATCTGTCTGTGCTAGTTGTAAATGTCACGCTGACATTCTTTCTCCCCCCTTTGCTTTTTCTGTTCAGTTGCTGAGCGTCCGCAACATATGTTGATGAGGGTATCGGTGGGGATCCACAAAAATGACATTGATGCTGCAATTGAAACGTACAATCTTCTGTCTGAGCGGTGGTTTACCCACGCATCCCCCACGCTATTCAACGCAGGCACCAACCGGCCTCAGCTTTCCAGGTACCTTTGGCTTTCAAGTTCGCTTAATGCATAACTGGACGAAGGTGAAAGTTTTGGAGATCAGATCTGTTCAAATGAAATGATTTCACAACTTCTAAAAATAGTAGCTGTGTTTCTGTGATTGTTTTATAAAGTTTTGGGAAGCTGCTGTCAAATTTAACTTTAATCTCTAGTGTAGTCTTTGGGGGAAGAATACCCAGGTTTCTGTAAGCTTCAAAAGCTAATTGAAATGTTTACATGTCTATATTTTATTTAAAAGTTACTTATATGCACAATCTTCTGTAGATGACAAAATTAATCCTGGTAATTGTTTTCTAAAATATGCTAAAATTAACAAGCATAATTGATAGGATTTTAAAAATGTTTTGCTTTGCTAACGCAAATATCAATAATACAAGCATTGCTCGTGATGTTTTCTAAAACTGTCCTTTATTCCACTTTGCAACCTCTGGCTTTGCTTCATTTATTTGCTTTGCATAGCATGTTAAAGGTTCAGCATTTATGCTTGTTTTTCTGTAGCCCTGGTGAAATGCTTCTTGACTTTTTCTGTTTTAATCTTTGTGTGCTAAAGCTATTTCTTTTCATTAGCTGTTTCCTGCTGTGCATGAAGGATGACAGCATCGAGGGGATCTATGACACTCTCAAGCAGTGTGCACTCATCTCAAAGTCCGCAGGTGGGATTGGTGTTGCTGTGAGCTGCATCCGAGCCACAGGCAGCTATATTGCCGGGGTAAGTGTACAGATGGTGTTCCCAGCAGAGATTAGCTTTCTTGGTTCAGGAAATGTCTGTATTTCAGTTGTCAAATCAGTTCTGCTTCTACCAAATCAGTTTAACACAGCTAGTCACACTAGCTCAGTAGTCCTTCCCTTTTCAGAATGCTCTAAGGCAGAAAGGTTGGTTTTCCTTGGAATTTTGGCTTCCTAATAGAAGTCCTTCCAAAAAGAGGATCTTATTCCACTGTTTGATGAGGCAACTCCGAGTTAGTTACGTGTTAGCAACCTAGGAGTGTGCTCAGAGACTCCTGCATTAGCCCTTGTCCTTCTTGTATGTCTGACTGTTTAAGATAATCTGTGGATGTGTGTTTGGTTTTTTGTCACCTTGGATGTAACCTCTGCAAGCCTTTAAATTAGATAATTAGAGGAAAGAAATTAGGAGGTACATTTTGTTAACTCTGGGACCAGTAGCTGATGTATACGTTTTTGTCTATTTTAAAAAAAAAAAAAGGCGGGGGGAAGGGGCTACCAAATAACTGATTGAGGTGGTCAGTTCCTAGCTTTCAGCAAAAGAGTTTTGCAGATTGCTGAAAGACGTACACAAATTGTAGGCCCATCTCTTTGGGCAGCTCCTTTTCAGTATTGATGATTTTCCTGTGCCTCTGCAGACAAATGGAAATTCCAACGGGCTTGTTCCAATGCTGAGGGTTTACAACAACACTGCCCGTTACGTGGATCAAGGTGGAAACAAGGTACTGGCTTTCCGTTAAACTGGGGTCAATAAGGGGACCTCAGGTCAGAGGGAGAGGTTCCACATCTGTGAAAGACTGCCCCAGTAGCATCAGTGAGCTGATGAAGTGGCCGTAGGTGACACAATTAAAATAGGGCATTTTCTCCCCTTCTCGTTGATATTCTGGTGTTCCCCTTTCACTATGCATTTTGTCATGCAGGTATATCTTTTGGTACATCTGCTGCGTGATACGTACGTGTTACATCAGCCTCTTGCACTGGTTTTTGGTCACTCCTTGCATGCCCGATAGTGCATTAAGGTGTAAGACTGTAGAAAGCTTCTTGATCCGTATCCTTTGTCTTCACATAGTCCAGAGGTCAATAGAAGCATGACATAATAAGTAAATCTAAGATTTGTCAAGCTCGTGTTTACACAGAGGAAATATATTTTTGGTACTAAATCATTTTTATGGAGAATCTGGAACTGGTAACATGGCCTCGTTCCAATAGGCAAGAGCAACATTAACACAAAAAAGCCTTAAAGAGATTATAAAACTAAGCTCCAGTTAGTTTAGGGTATTATGTGCACTTGGGAGCAGTGCAGGAGGTTTTATTTTCAAGGGCAATTTGTTCTGATCTTGACTATATTTTACGTATCAGAGACCTGGGGCTTTTGCCATCTACTTGGAGCCATGGCATTTGGACATCTTTGAGTTTCTCGACTTAAAGAAGAACACTGGGAAAGAGGAGCAGCGAGCCAGAGACCTTTTCTTTGCCCTCTGGATTCCCGATCTCTTCATGAAGCGAGTCGAAACCAACCAGGTAAGAAGCTTGATGGGGGCAGAATAGGTCTGTTAATGGAGAAATGGATGATCAGCCCTGGGATGGAGTTTGGGAAGGGCTGCAGAGCTGCTTTCCGTGCAGCAAAGGAACTTCCTGAAAAACCTGCTGCACCTTATTTGAGAACTAGGCTGTGCAGGTAGAGAAAGGAGTTGGAGAGCTCCAGTGGGACACTTTCCTTCAGTGCTTTATCTTGCAGCCCGTGACTTACGTACTGATAGTATTACACTAAATTTTTACTCTGGCGTTTCCTTAAAGCATCAAAATCTTCTCAGTAAATTGATCTTCATATGACTGCTTGTATTTGCTTTAAAAAAGGCTGTAGCTTAATCACCAGTCATTTCAGGACTAAAAATGTGGTTTGGTCATAAATGTTCATATAATTAACTTTTAAATAAATCTGACTAGTGTGATAAACATCTTCCCCATGTGTGCTGGCAGAGTTGGTTCGTAGTTTTTCAGGGTGGGCAGTGTAGTTTGCTTGTTCCTGTTTATAGCAGGATCTGCTGATGAAGTTGAGTGCCTTTAATTAACAGGATGCCTAAAAATATTCAAGAGAAAGTCTTTTCCTTCTTACAGGACTGGTCCTTAATGTGTCCGAATGAGTGTCCTGGCCTAGATGAGGTTTGGGGAGAGGAATTTGAGAAACTATATGAAAGGTAAGAAAAGGGAATGGATTTTTAAGCAGTGGTCACCCATTCACAGAACTACCCTTGCTGTGTGGTGGCTGGGAGCCATAGCACAGGTTTGTGGTGTTGGCTTGTGAGTGCTCAGTGAGTTCTGTTATCAGACTGATAAAAAGACAAAGATGGGGAATGTCTACTTAGGGTTTTGCTTCAAACTGTCACCTGCTGAAGATGGAACTATGTTTGAGTGATTGGTTTAGCTTGTTAGAGGGAAATTCTGAAGTGATCCCTGCTTAAAGCGGTCCGTGGCTTTGTTTTGAATGAGTTGTGTAGGATGCTGCTGTTTTCTTTAAACAAGGACAGTTCCGAGTTCACCGGGTTCAGAAGTGAGTGGGGTCTTGCCTGCCTAAACCTGATGTTGTGTTAAAAATTATTGTCTTTCACTGCTGTTTTTGGAGAGCCTGGGAATTACTAAGCAATGTGTGCCCTTGTTGCAGTTACGAGAAGCAAGGCCGTGTCCGCAGAGTGGTGAAGGCCCAGCAGCTCTGGTATGCTATCATTGAGTCTCAGACGGAGACCGGCACGCCGTACATGCTGTACAAAGACTCTTGCAATCGAAAGAGCAACCAGCAGAACCTGGGTACCATCAAATGCAGCAATCTGTGTACAGAAATAGTGGAGTACACCAGCAAAGATGAGGTAAGTGGTGAACAGGAACTTGTAGCATTTAGGAAAGCTGTGCCTGTTCCTATTGCAGCTTTCTAGAATATGTCTGTCTGTTGGTTGGGGAATGGAACAGGTAGCTAAGGAAATTCTGGGGATGTTTTGACTCGAGTACTTCAGCTCTTGCACTGACTCTGTGTGTGGGTTCCCCCCTGCTTCCAACTCCCATGGAGTTGGAGCAAATATAACAAACAGTATAAAACAAGATACCCATCAAAGTGAACATCTGAACGCTGTCTGGTAGCTGATGTAAGCATCTCTTAGAATCATAGAATCACAGAATTGTTAGGGTGGGAAGGGACCTTAAAGATCATTTAGTTCCAACCCCCCTGCCCTGGGCACAGACACCTCCCACTAGATCAGGTTGCTCAGAGCCCCATCCAGCCTGGCCTTAAAAACTTCCAGGGATGGGGCCTCCACCACCCCTCTGGGCAACCTGTTCCACTGTCTCACCACCCTCACGGTGAAGAACTTCTTCCTAACGTCCAATCTGAATCGACCCATCTCTAGTTTTAATCCATTCCCTCTAGTCCCACCGTTCCCCCACATCCTAAAAAGTCCCTCCCCAGCTTTCTTCTAGGCCCCCTTAAGATACTGGTGGGCCACTATAAGGTCTCCTTGGAGCCTTCATTTCTCCAGACTGAACAACCCCAACTCTCTCAGTCTGTCCTCATAGGAGAGGTGCTCCAGCCCTCTGATCATCCTCGTGGCCCTTCTCTGGACACGTTCCAGCACGTCCATATCTCTCTTGTAGTAGGGGCTCCAGAATTGGACGCAGTACTCCAGGTGGGGTCTCACAAGAGTGGAGTAGAGGGGGAGAATTACCTCCCTCGACCTGCTGGCCACAGCTAATGATTTAGTAAAACCATACCTCTCCTACGCCAAGACTTATATTTCAGTATCAATTCCCCTGAGTAGTTCCCTGTCTGCTATCCTAATCTTGGTGCACTATGGATGTCCTGTGTTTGGACTGCAAGATTGCTAACAAAAGTGAAGGATGGATATTGAGTTAGTGCTAATGCAGCACAAGCAATTTCTAGTGCAGTAAAGCTCTTGAGGATGTTGTAACTGAAAGTGTCAGCTTCTCTTGCCTGAGCAGCTGCCAGTTGTTCTTTAGCTCACGCTCTTTGGCATATTCATAAAATCCTGAGTAGATGGAGAGCCATCTTGCCTGCCTGCACCGCACAAGAAATTTTAGCTTGCTTGTTTCAATTCTCCTGGGGTTGGAAATAATATTAGTGTTAAAAATTGTTCAAAAAAAATGCCCTAATATAGTCTGGATCTCATTGAGGTCAGCTGCTAGTTCTGGCAACACGCGAAAATGTTAGATTTCGTTTCTGGAAGAATGGCTTACAGGCAACAAGATTGACCAAGCCAGAGAATTGAATTTTTATGGTGATACTGATATTTACTAAACTTTTTGAATTGTTGTTGCCCTTTTTGCAACTCACAAGATAGCAGAGAAATGAGGAGTGCGTTTTTCCGGCCTCGTCTGTTGCTTGGTTCTTTGTTTCCACGTAGTTTGGATAGGGACCACACTCTGGGGACTGAGGTTGTTTTTTGCACAGGATGTTGGCTGACATGCCTGTTCTCACTGTGTTTTCCCCACAGGTTGCGGTTTGTAATTTGGCCTCTATAGCCCTGAACATGTACGTCACTTCAGAGCACACGTATGATTTCAAGAAGCTAGCCGACGTCACTAAAGTTATTGTCCGAAACTTGAACAAAATTATTGATATCAACTACTACCCTGTGCCAGAGGTGAGTGCTGTGCTGAGCTGGTACAGGCTGAAGGCATTCCCAGAGTCTGGTGACAAAGGGCCTGTTTTTCTGTAGCAATCACAGTTCAGTCCTGGGCAGAAGGAACCAGTGAGGGAATTTGTAAACCTGTTTTGGCTAATAGTCGGGAGTTCCATTAACTACCTGTTCGCAGATGTGACCTGTTGTTAGTGACTTCTTCAGCTGCAACCCAGAACACTTCCTTAGTGACGCAGTTGTAGAAAAAGCCTCCCCTTGAGATGCCGTTGGAATTTTTTTTGTGTGTGTGGATTTCCATAAAACACAGAACAGCACTAGGCATAGAGTGGGAAGCGGATCAGAGAGAAGGATCCTGGAAAGATCCTGAGAAGGTGTTGGTCAGCTGACGGCTGAATATGAGCCAGCAGCGTGCCCAGGTGGCCAAGAAGGCCAACAGCATCGTGGCCTGTGTCAGGAACAGTGTGGCGAGTAGGACTAGGGAAGCGATCGTCCCCTGTACTAGGAACTGGTGAGGTCCCACCTCGAGTGCTGTGTCCAGTTTTGGGCCCCTCACCACAAAAAAGACCTGGAGGTGCTGGAGCGTGTCCAGAGAAGGGCAACGGAGCTGGTGAGGGGTCTGGAGCACAAGCCTTGTGAGGAGCGGCTGAGGCAGCTGCGGATGTTCAGCCTGGAGAAAAGGAGGTTGAGCGGAGACCTTCTCGCTCTCTACAACTCCCTGAAAGGAGCGGGTAGCCAGGGGGCGATAGGACAAGAGGAAATGGCCTCAAGTTGTGCCAGGGGAGGTTTAGGATGGATATTAGAAAAAAATTCTTCACTGAAAGGGTTATCAAGCATTGGACCAGGCTGCCCAGGGTAGTAGTAGAATTGTCATCCCTGGAGGGATTTGAAAGCCAGGTAGACGTGGTGCTTAGTAATATGGTTTAGTGATGTTTTTTGTCAGAGTTAGGTCAATGGTTGGACTCGGTGATCTTAAAGATCCCTCCCAACCTAGACAACGCTATGATTCTAAGGTGTAACTCAGTCTTGATTTTTTTTATTTTTATGCATTTTTGGGAGGGTGCATAGACAGCTTGCTGCAAGGAAAGTGGGGAGAGGGTTGGTAATTGTTGAAGAGAAATGGGAGCAGGGTTTGTTGCATTGCAAGGACATAGAAAGTCAAGCGTCAGAGCTGGGCATTGGAGGAGGAAATAAGCAAATACCCAAAGTGTGAAACCAAACCTGATGAAGATGATTTTTCTCGCATGTACAATTTGAATGTGTGAGTTTAAGTGTCTTCACAGGCCTGGGGTTTTTTTTCCAGAAAGTGCTTAGTGTTCACTTCTGAATCATGGCTCCTTCTGTGTGTCAGTTCGAGCAATTAAAATCAGTGATCACTTCTAACAAACTTAGTTTGGGTCTTCAAATTCCTGCCCCACCAAACAGCGGGGAACTGGCAGAATTGGAAGGTGGGTTGTTGCAGCAGAATGGATGGCCCATAAAAGCTAAGGCAGTGGTATGGATGAAAATTCCTCTTGGGGGTCTTTTCCAACCGTATCAATTCTGTGATTCTCTGTAGTTCTGCTAAAGGCAGTTATTCTTTGTGCTTGAATGCCACGTAGGCTGAACGCTCCAACAGACGCCATCGTCCCATTGGCATTGGTGTGCAGGGCCTGGCAGACGCTTTCATCTTGATGCGGTACCCCTTTGAAAGCCCCGAGGCCCAGCACCTGAACCAGCAGATTTTTGAGACCATTTATTATGGTGCTTTGGAAGCCAGCTGTGAACTTGCGAAGGAGCAAGGACCGTATGAAACATATGAGGGTTCTCCTGTCAGCAAAGGAGTAAGTACCAGAAACTGTCCTGTGTCAGGGCCAAAGCTACGAAAAGCAGATAATGTGACTGTGCCTGGTCTTTGGTACAGAAGATGTACGACTGAAACACCGTAGGCTGATAATATTGCAACAGTACAAATGCTACTTGGGTTTTTCTCCATCAATTGGACTTCTTAAGTGCAGTAAGAAATGCGGAAGTTAAACTGAGGTTCAGAGCAATAAAAGAAAAGCAAGACTCGGCCTGTGCTGGCTGTTCCCTTTAGTGCAATTAAAAGATTGAATGTTTATAAGATCACAATACAGGAGCTTCGCTGAGGCTGAATTGTTGTTAATGGGAGCAAAGGTCAATTTACAATGTGATTTATAAAGCACGGAGAAAAGAGCACCCTGTCTTATTTGGACTACACCTGTGTTATTCAGATTCTTCAGTATGACATGTGGAATGTCACCCCGTCTGATCTTTGGGACTGGAAGGCTTTGAAGGAGAAGATTGCTAAGTGAGTAGTCTTGCACAGTTTGTATTAGATGTAAAATCCATTCGGAATGTTCTGACTGACTGAAACCAAAGGAAAACGTGCAAGGTCCTATGTGTTTCCCGCCTGCCACAGTAGATCTTTCTTCAGGACTGTTTTGTGGATGGTTTTATTTCATTTTTGTTCTTACAAGCCAGAGAGAGCCCACCCCCTAGACTGATCTGGCTGAGCTCTTGTTTTGTCTTGGATGCATCAGCAGGATGGTTTATGTTCCTGCTCAACAAACGTAGTGAGGCAGAGTCAGCTGGGCTTGGGAACTCTTTCCCCACGGACAAGGAAAAGCAACTGAGTCTTGAACACAGCAATTGTTAAAGTGTGAAGTGCCTGTAATGAATTTATTTTATTCAATTTGTGTGGGTCTAATTTTTAAACTTAGTAAATCTGTCTCCTGTCTCCTGTATGGACAAGTCTCAAGCTCTTCATGGGCTGTTTGTTTTGGTTTTACCGGAGTGCTGTGGAGTTGTGGAGTGCCTGACAGATCTTTTTTCTATGCACCCTTTCTGATCACTAAATAATTTGGGAAACCCTCTTATTAAAGATGAAAATAGTAAAAACTTTAGTTGTGGTTCCATGTTTACCCATGGTACAAGTTTAGTGGAGCTTTCCTTTTTTTACTGCAGGGTTTGCACGTTGGTGAGATTTCTGAGCGTGAGCTAGGGGTTCCTGATGCTCGCCCTCTGCCCTCTACAGCTCTTTGCAGGCAGACTGTAAACTCTGTTATTTTGGGTCTTCTCTGTCTTGTCTCCCTTGGGTGAAGCTTTCTAACTCTTGACTATTGTTCCTAGATACGGTGTCAGAAACAGCCTTCTCCTTTCTCCCATGCCAACTGCTTCTACTGCGCAGATCTTGGGCAATAACGAATCCATCGAGCCCTACACCAGTAACATCTACACACGCAGAGTCCTCTCAGGAGAGTTTCAGGTAAGCAAGACAGCTGTAGGAAAGAGCTTTTCTGTTTCCATCTCTTTGATGACTTTCACTGCTAAGAAAGACAAGGTGGAGGCCGCACACTTGGTAACTCAATTTGGTTGATGTTTCTGTCAAAGGCCAGAAGCCCCAGGGGGAGCACTTGCCTTGTGCTATGGTACGGTTTTGCATATTCCACAACAGTCATCGTGGAATATGCAAAATTGTAAAGAAGTGCTGCTTTTGTCTGGAAAAAACCTTTATGAGGCCTCAAGATGTCCTCCAGGAATATGTGCTAAATGATTAGTGAAATAATTGAAGGGACAGGCATGCTGTGGGAAGAGTAACTCAGACCACAGTGCTGCTTTGTGCAGTCCGGAGGAAAGAGCTGTACGTAAAGCACTGAACAGATCTGAAGAAGTCATGCAAAAGCTTTACAGATGCAGAGAAATTTGTCAGGCAACAGGACATTTGGGACAGAGTGTGAAACAATTAGAGTTCTGGAGGCTGGAGTTAGCAGCGACTTCTGTGTGAGACAGGGGAATATCTAACTTAGGGAGGCCTGGTCTGTCCCCTCATCGACGTTAGGGAGAGCACTCCATTTCCTCCTGACTGCAAGATCAACTCAGACAGGTGTGGTGAGGTCAGAACAACCGGTTTATTAACCTCCTCTGTGTAGGTGGGGTGCAGGCTGCTGGACAGGTACCCCCAGTCCCAGCAAGCAAAAGTTCACAGTTTTTTCTTCCCAGATAAACAGCCTGCACCTCTGTTTTCCTCTCCCCTTCTGACCTCAGTCTTAAGGATTGTTTATATCCTTATTTAGTTATTAGGTTGTGGTCAGTGGCCCTGGTGAACCAAGATCTCTTCCTTTCGCATTTTTTGGCATTGCTCATGCAGGAGACTTCCATACATTCCCCTTTCTGATTTGTAATGTCTGGTACCTTCTCCTGTTACTGTCCAAGTAGTTCAGCGCCAGGCTGGTGTCAGCCAGGCGTTGCAGCCAGCCTGCTGTGTTCTGCAGTGGCCAGCGGCATCTCATAGTTGTTACCCTGATGGTTTAACCTTCAGCCTAGTCTGGCCGTCTGCATGTATATCGCAATGCTGACTGAAGAGCGATCGTCGGTACTGTACAAGGTCTTGTTTAACCATTTAAAAACCTGTGTGCATTCTCTAGGAAAGTGTATCTGTGATGAGAAAGTGCTTAGTGACCATTTCTGAATCATGGCTCCCCCTGTGTGTCAGTTTAAGCAATTAAAATCAACAGTCACTACTAACAAACTCAATCTGTTTACTCAAATTCCTGCCCCAGCGAACAGCGGGGAACTGGGCAGGATTGGAAGGTGGGTTGTTGCAGCAGGGTGTATGGTTTAGCAGAATATGCAGTGCCATTCTCTGGCCTTTGCCTTTTACAGGTTGTGAATCCGCACTTGTTGAAAGATCTCACAGAGAGGGGCCTGTGGAATGAGGAGATGAAAAACCAAATCATTGCCCACAACGGCTCTATCCAGGTACACGTGAGAAACCAGGAGGAATGGTGCAGGGATTCCCATTTGCCTGGGAAGTGCTGGCTGGGGGCTGTCTTGCCACACAGTGCTTTTGAGGTCTGCCGTGTATGTGTGACTGAGCCAGGCTGGGGAGGAAAAGCGATAAAGGGCAGCATTTCCATTAGGAAATACGAGGGGATGTGTCTGATCTCAGTGGTAATTTGTTCCTGCTGGAGCCTGCTCAACTTGTAGAGAAGCCCAATGGAAATGAACTGGTAATTATTGCTAGAACAAATACCGAGTCAGGCTGCCCTACTTTATGCAGGTTCTGCAAATGTTTGGATTCCCATTATCATAAAGATTATAAAGGGGTAATTTCATAGTAGGGAGTAGGCTTGAGACAGGAACTGAGGATATGACGTCCATATCCAGGAGGTACATGTAGAAGAGTCTGTGTGGGATGAGTCATTTATGCTGTGGAGTTTGAAATGCTGCTGTGACTGTTGTGCTTGCAGTCATGCATGCTAACGAAGTGCATCCCACTTATCAGGAAGTTTGGAGGGGCACTACCTGCTGGACTGCTTTTTGTAAGACCTCCCAGCTATTTAGAACACAACAGTAATGGTCTGTTTGCAAACAGCTTTTTCTCTCAAATAACCTAGAAGCTGTCCTGTTTCAGCAAGTAAGGTTTCTTTACGCTTGGATGCTTTCAGATAGAGAATCCTTGGATTCAGTGGTATAGTTCAGCTGCAAAAGGCCTCAGTTAAAGTTAGGATTGCTGAAGTCTCAGCAATTGGTGAAGAATTTGATTTTATAAATATGAACATTTTTTGGGGCAGTCACTGGTTAAACCGCATTGGCGAACTCTTCCTGTCCCTTTTAGAATATACCTGAGATTCCTGATGACTTGAAGCAGCTCTATAAGACAGTGTGGGAGATCTCCCAGAAAACTGTCCTCAAGATGGCAGCAGACAGAGGCGCTTTCATTGATCAGAGCCAGTCTCTCAACATCCACATTGCGGAACCCAACTACGGCAAACTCACCAGCATGCACTTCTACGGGTGGAAGCAGGTATCTGGGGGGGGCGGTTTTAGAACAGGCAGCAAATGGGGGCTGATAAGTTCTGTCATGAAAAGTTGATCTCGCTGATTCTTAGAAGGGTCAACGGCTGTTTCCTTCCAAGAATCTGGTGTTAGTAGTGCAATATCTCTCGTGAGCAATAAAGCTGCAGATGCTTGCAGCGTTGCTCACGTTAATCCTGACTACTACTAGCCGTGGCTGTGAGGCTGGTACAGTGATATGGGCTAAGGGAGGTTGGCACTTCAGAGTCTGGCTGTATCGCTTGCCCGACCTCTAGCTGATTCCAGCTCTTCGACTCATGCTTTTGCTCTGCAGGGTCTGAAGACTGGCATGTACTATCTACGGACAAAACCAGCTGCGAACCCCATCCAGTTCACCCTGAACAAAGAGAAACTCAGAGAGCGGGAGAAGGCCTCCAAGGAAGAGGAAGAGAAGGAGAGGAATAAAGCAGCCATGGTGTGCTCCCTGGAGAACCGAGATGAGTGTATGATGTGTGGCTCCTAATGGACCTGCTCTGCAGTGCCAGCAAAGCCATTCCACCTTGCTGGTGTCCTGCTATAACTATATATGAAGTTATAACTAGTGTTACTTCAGGGTGTAGAGGCTTGCTGGAACTGTGGCAGGAGGGGTCATCACAGTAGTGTGTTGTAGCTTCCCCACCTGACTGGGGGTTGATGCACAGGTATGGATAGGGTGCATAAGAAGTTTGTATATTGCTTTAGTAGCTGGGCTTCTCCAAAACTCAAGTGCTCTTGCATGGTCTCATGTTGAACCCCACAGGCAGGACTTCTCCTGAACAGACAAGGAAAGTGCTAATGTCACTGTCCAGGGGACTTCAGGCAATTCTTTTCATTTACTAAAGACTGTTACTCATGTCTTCAGGGAAAGAAGCAGACTGCTATATTCTCCTTTGCTGTGATAAGACAGCAGGAAAACATCCCTAGGCTAGGTGTGTTGTGCGCTCGCTGTGCTGTCTGTCATGGCAAAGGAGCAGCTTCTGACAAGTTTAGAAAGCTGGAGTGTGTGCACATCTGCAGGTGAGTCCCTTCTCCCACCATTGCTTCCTCTCCTTCTCCCCTCCTCTTCCCTTTCTAAAAAGCTTTTCAAAGGTGCAGGCTGGCGGTAGGTGTGTTGCTACCTGGAGAGTTCATCTTCTCCATCCAGCCTGAGACGGCAGAGCATTGCTCTTGGTAAATGTTCCTTTTCAGTTCTGACCAGGAAATGGCAGAACTCCTGCAGTGCATTTTATTCTGTATTAAAAACCCACTCTAATTTATCAGTCAGTTTGCTGGTAATGGGCTTCTGTGCTGTCCTTGGCCAGAAAGCCCTTCTGAAGTGCACACACCATCTTTTTTTGTTTGGTTTTTTTTTTTTTTTCCAAAAGTTGCATTTATCCACCCCAGCTAGTTATTTGAAAAATCATACATTTTTACTTATCCATGTGCTTAACTCCCTGCTCTAATGTGATGGGGCTTCATCATCCAGTTCTTAAATATTTATTGAATTCATGTACCATACAACTAACCCTTTAATCCAGCCAAACTCAATAAAACGTGGAATGTCAAAGGAATGAGCAAGTGGTATCCTTGGGAACACTTTTTTTGATTGAAAGTGAATTGTAGCAGCTGGAGGCTGAGACCTGGTTTGTGAACCCTGCATCTCGTGTACACGGTTCCTCCCGGAGAACTGTCTGAAGGCTCTTGTGTAAAATAAGGCACATCGGCAGAGCCCTGTATTTGCTGGGGCATCTGGGCTTTACTTGGTAGTAAAGCCTGTTTCTGTGTGTTGTTTTGAAGATTCGGGCTTAAGGTAAAGAGGAGGAAGGGGCTGAAGTAAGGCCAGGTCTGTGTTTCAGTGCTGTGCAAAGGAGGAATGCTGAGTTCACTGGGAGAATCTAGGACTGTGTTAGAGGCAAGGCCTGGACTCTTGCATCTTGGTTTTTAGTCCAGCACTTGCCCTGTTTCTTCTGCTTCTGGTTTCTCCTGTAAGGCACCACTGCAAATGCCTTGGGAAGGGGCTTTCTCTGCTTCCAAGGGAAGACAGTTGTGTCTTGTCCCCACCCCTGGCAGCTGTGCCTCTCAGGAGATTTCACCAAAAAGATTCATTTTGACTACAAAAATCCTCTTCCGAGTGAGTTTGGGAAGGTCCAGAAGTTGCAAGGGCTGGAGCAGGGCTGATGGGGAAGCAGGAATCGCTCTTGCAGAACGTGTCCACCTCACCGGTTAGATGGGGCAGAGAGAGTTTAGTGAGAATGGAAAAGCCCTGTGTTAGGCTGTCGACAGGTGTGTGGAAAGTACGGGCTAGAGGTAGAAATCTGCTGAGGAGCTGCTGGTTGGACCGTGATGGATGGGTTTAGTGAAGTTATGAAGATGCTTGTGCCAGTCTGTCCTCGCTTGTTTGCTGGAGAGCTGCAGTGGGACAGATGGGGTCCATTCCCCACTGCTGCTGCTGCCGCCCGGCTGGCACTGACCCTTTGCAGTCCGGACAGGAGCGTGCCGAGCGGGCTGCGGCTGCTGGGGGACCAGTGGGATCTGCTGCAGCCAAGGGCAGGGCTACGCAGTGTGTCTTCTGTGGCCAGGCCAGCAGTGAGCTGTCACGCAATCAAACAAGCCGCTGCTTCTCGAGCATCACAGAGTTTTTGGGGTTGGGTGTAACTGGGTAACGCAACCTTAACGTATCCCTGTGTAAAGAGGAGCAGCTCCCGCGGGACCCTGCAGTCTAGACTCTCCTTGTTCTTGTGGTTTTGCTGCTGCCTCTTTGAGGCACTCCTGAACATGAGTGCTGTTGAAATCGGCACTCCTGCCTGATCTCTTCCCCTGGGGGAAGAGTGAAGAGGGCTTGTGCTTCCTGCTAGACAGAGAGGAGAGGTGGTTAGAGGCGCTGGAGTGGGGACAAGGGTTGTGCTGAATGCTGATGCTCCTTTTGGGGTTGGGGGTGGGGGAGGCCTCGGGAGCCACCACCTCTCTCGTCCTTAACCACTGCCCTGGCTACTGCTTGCCTGGCCTTTGTGCTGCCTCCTGCTGCCTGCGCTGTTCTGAGAAACACTGGTATTTCCTTAAAGACCAGCCAGATTTTTCCTGTTGTTATTCCCTTAATCCCCCAACTGCTATCGCTAGCCAGGGAAGCGGGCGGTCATTGCTTGAGTGGGGTCAGTTTTGCTCAGTTCCTTTTCTGAAATAGGTTTCTGTTACCTGTGCTGTGGCTGGGCTAGAGCAATGCTGAACAGACTGTTTCCCTCTTGAACATCTCCCCGCTTGGCAGCAAGGTGCTGCTGCTCTCTAGGAAATAGCTCTGAGCTACAGAGAAGGAAAAAAAAAAAAAAAAAAAAGGGCGGGGGGGGGCACAGATTTAAATGCTGGAGACCCAGACTGATGACAGCTTGCCTGCGTGTGATTCCTGGAGCAGGGCGAGAATGGGGGAAGCGAAGGGGTTCATGGTGGTACCGTGCTGAGCATGGGCTGCCTGATAGTTAGATCCTGAGCAAAGAGACAGCCTGAGGCCCTTCCCTTCAGCCTGGTGTACTCATAGCCAGTGTCCTCTCCAGCCAGGCAGCGCTCGCTGCCCTTTTGTCCTGCTAAAGCTGAAGTGGAGGTGGTGAGACCACCTACCCGTTTCCCTGGGGCCATGAGCCAGGGATCAATGACTGCCTTGGCCCAAAGCGCTCCTCTGGAGCGCCTGTCCGTGTCCACACAGAGGCAGCCTGGCAGAGGAGCGTGCCTCTTGCTGATAACGGGACACTGCAACCAAAAGGTTACGTATGAGTCAGACCAAAAGTCAGCCTGAGGACAGTGAGGACAGCAGCTGCTTAGAAGAGGTAGCCTGGGCTCTGCTCCTGGCTCGCTTTTTATCTAACAGCCCTTGAGCACACAAGCGGCTCTCCCTGCTCTCAGCCTAATCCCAGGCAGCGGCGCTGAAGCTGGACATGTTCTTCCTCAGGCTGGTGGGAATCCGATCTCCATGAAGGCTGCAGCAGCGGCCCAGCCCCACCTCAGGTGGGAGTTACCAGCTGTGTGGGACACGCTCACGGGGGGCGTAGGCATCGACTTCATCGTATCTGGCTGAATGTAGCCACCCCTATGATAATTTCTGCGTGTCCAGCTGCCCCCTCACAGCGGCAGCACCTCTGACATGCTGAGGGTGCAGGTGGCTCTGGCTGTGGGTGCTGAGCCCGTCCTGCAAGCACGAACAGGATCGGTGCTTCTCTGGGGTGCTGGGTCTCAGGTGGTTGCCCGTGAGCTCTTGATTTAGCGAAGTCCAGGCCTGTGCAGAGCTTCCTTGGTCAGAAACTTCTCCAGCAGCTCTGTTGCTGGGACTTCATCTGTTTCAGTTCAGGAGGGTGATGTTTGCTGATTTAAGAGGGCCGTCACGCTGCCGTCCCTGTGTTGCTGGAGCCGTCATTCAGCTGTGCTGCTTCTCAGTCCGAGAAGGAATTGCTTTTATTGCTGTGGGCTGTGCCGCCTTGCATCTGCTCGTGCCAACAAGATGGGAGGTGGTGGGTGGGAGCAACTGAGAAATGGACCTTTCTTCTGTGACAGCGGGACTCTGGACTGGCTGAAGCCGATTCTGAGGCTGCAGCCGTGGCCCTGCCTGTGGTTGTGCATCAGAGTCACACCAGGCTGCTGCCCTCACCACCCCTATTCCTCCTCCGAGGTGTTTCTCTGTTCTCTCCAGCTACCTCCTGCAGAAAGACTAGCATTCATATTTTGAACCCTGACTTCTTCACCACAGTGGCTGGAGAGACTTTCTCAGGTGTTTCTCCCTAAAGCCTGTAGCATTGAGCATCTTTGTGCATCTCTGCTGCTCCCAACACAGTGTCTCTCACTGTGTATGGGCACAAACTTGAACATAGGAAGTTCCATCTCACCACGCGGAGGAACTTCTTTCCCGTGAGGGTGGCAGAGCCCTGGCACAGGCTGTCCAGAGAGGTGGTGGAGTCTCCTTCTCTGGAGGCATTCCTGTGTGACCTGCTCTGGGTGACCCTGCTCTGGCAGGGGAGGTTGGACTGCATGGTCTCCAGAGGTCCCTTCACACTCCTGCCGTGCTGTGATTTTGTGTGTGATCAGGAAAAATGTCTTCCCTGAAAGGGTTGTCAAGCATTGGAAGAGGCTGCCCAGGGCAGTGGTGGAGTCACCATCCCTGGAGGGATTTAAAAGCCGGGCAGACGTGGTGCTGAGGGACATGGGTTAGTGGTGGGTTTGTCAGTGTTGGGTTGATGGTTGGACACAATGATCTGACAGGTCCCTTCCAACCTCGACCATTCTGTGATTGTCCCACAGCATTTTGATTCCCATCTCCTGGATGGGGTTTTGCGGTGTGGTGTGTTATGCAGAAGAGCCGAGCACAGCCGGGCATGCAGAAGCCGCTCGCGCTGCTTGATGACAGCTGGCACGTGCCCGTGTGTGTGCCAAGCCATGGCAGGGCACTGCTCGCTGTCACAGCACGGCGGGGCTGCGGGAATGTGTGCTCGGAGCCAGGACCCAGGTGATTTCTGAGAGCAGCTCATTTAACCTGCTCCTCAAAGCCTCTGGTGAGGGATGCTCCGTGACTTCCTTGCTTCTAGCAAGGTTCATTACTGTCACTCAGAGCTCCCCTAATTCCCGGCTGAATTATCGATGCTGCACAGTAAGCTCCTCATCCCGCCTTTGGTAGTCACGGTGAGAAGCAAATCCCCACTCTTCAGAACAGGCTTTTACCTCCTGACAACAGCGGTGTGTTTACCCCTTCCAGCTGCCTGTTTATTCAAGACAGCAAACCCAGTCTCTCCTTTTTTTTTTTTGCGTCATTATTTTCATATTGATCTGGTTCATATGGATTCTTTCCATTTCTGTCTGTGAGACGGCGGTGCGGCACTTGTCTGAGATCACCTCAGTATCAAGCAGAGACGAATAATTACACCCGTTGATTTGTGTGCGACGCTGCTGCTATCAAACTTCACAATTAAATGTTGTTTTTTTTTTTTTTTTTTCTGGTACTGGCACTGTATTGCCGGCTCATGGGGGTTACGGTCTGCTCCAAGCCCACCTCCCTCCTCACCACCCCACTGCTTACCCAGGGAATTCCCGCTCTGGAAACCACACTCTGATTCTCCCCGTGAAGTGGGGTACTTTCCGCTGGTTTTGGGTGCATTTCACGTGCTGGAGTCTGGGCTCTGTCCCATGGTGGAGGTCCCCTGACACCCCCTCCCGTCGCTGGGGCGGGTGCTGCCCTCCTGGGCTGGTTCCTGGCCCCAGGTTTGACTTTGTCGCTCGGGTTGGTTTGGGCTCAGCTGGGGAAGGCTCCCACCCTGAGCCACACAGAGCTGTAAGAGCTCCGACTTTTCTCCCTTTTCTTTTTGCCTCTGCGTGTGTTTGAGCTGATGCCTCTTAATTTATGGTAGTAAAGCGTAACTGAGATTAACTCTGCAGCCGCAATGCAGCAGGAAAACAAGGAGCTTGTCTTCCCCCCCCACCCCGCCCTGGATCTTTCCTATCTGTTTCCTGTTTTAAAAATTACAATTTTTAATGCATCACTTTCTTGCTCTAGAAAGTGTCCTCCGAACTTTTTGCAGATGCTGTTGAGGAATAATCAGATAGCAAATACGGAGACGTACTCACAGCCTCCCCCGACTGCCCAGAACTCATTTGTGCTCCATAAAAAAAATGAGGCATTTATACTGGGGGAGGATGCTAATTCCTTGGAGTTCTTGCATTGCCTGGATTTTTTTTCCGCCAGCATTAAAGTCAAACTTAGTAACAAGCATAAAATATTGCTGTGCGGCTATTTCTGTTTAATATGCATTTTGCAGCTCAGTCAGCTCCTGTTCTCTGTTGGTTCCCGTACAAGCCTCGTCCCCGCAGCGTAGCAATGCCATGCAGGTGTTCAGATTTCTACCTTCTCATTAATTTCAGCCCCGGTTTCGATGCCTAGGAGAAATAAAATGCTGGGAGGGTTTGCGATAGCTGTTATGAGACTGGGATAGCTGTGGGGAAGGGGGAGAAACAGCAGCCGTGGGCGCAGCGTCCGCCCTTTGGGTTGTTCCTGGGCTCTTTGTGAGTATCTCGACAAACCCGGGCTGCTGTGTGAATGCAACAACAGACGTAAAAGGTATGTGAATTGCTTTGACATCTGAGAGACGTTAAAGATTTCACCCCAGCCTCCAGTGCATCCCAAAGCCCAGGTCCAGCGGTGTGAGCCGGTGGGAGGAGAGCAGCTGGCTGGGGGCTGGGAGCTGACTGGGTCCTCATCCAAAGCTGTACCCGGTGGAAGGGGACAGCACAGGGGCTGGGTGAGACTTTCCAGTTCTGGATCCAGGACTTGCAGAAAATCGGACTGGAAGGAACCTGGAGAGACCAGCTTGTCCGTCCGCTCCCTGAGGCCGGATCATCTCATGACAGGCAGTGTCAGATGGGTGCCAGTCTGACCTGATCTGAAACCCTCTGGTGGCACTGGTTCCCCAAGCGCAGGACTCCAAGGCTCTCTCACTGCTGGAAAGTTCTTCCTAAAGCATGAGCAGACCCTCCCTTGGAAGCGGTGAGCAGAGCCTGGGTTTCAAGGAGTCCATGGGCTCCTCGCTGTCTCCACAGAGGTCTCGGGACACACTGACCGATCTCCTTGGTCTATGCCCTGTAAAAGATAGGGTTGAAGGTGGGTGGAAGGGATAGCTGGCCCTCGGTGTGTGTCCTGTGAGACTGCCCAGCCGGTGGAGTACATGATGGAGAAGGAAAGGAAGGAGGTATGAGAAAGATTCTTCTTCTATGCTGAGAGTGGTGAGACGCGGGCCCAGGTTGCCCAGAAAGGTGGGAGATGCCCCATCCTTGCAGACATTCAAGGTCAGGTTGGATGGGGCTCTGAGCAACCTGGTCTAGCTGAAGATGTCAGGGGTCCTTCAGGGACTGGATGTCCTTTAAAGGTCCCTTCCCACCCAAACCATTCTGGGAGTCCATGTGTAGTGAGAACTGCCAGCTGGTGGGGGCTACAGGGGTGGGGAGCTTTGCTGGACAGGCTGCTGGAGCCACAGGGTACAGGTTGGGGATGTAGGTGACCTCCAGTGTGATGAAGAAAGCTCCCAGCACCATGCCACGGTGCTCTTCTGGGATGTGCTGCTGTGGGCCGGGCGCGCCGGGGCTGTGTGCTCACTGGCATGAAGCTGGATGGCACTGGAGTGGCAGGGGGAGTTTGGAGGCTGTGGAACCAGCCGCGGGTCAAGACTACCAAGGTTAGACAAGCCAGGGGCTGTGTGGGCATGATGGCTGGTGGTCTGGTGGCTTGCAGATTGCCCCATCCGATGCAGGATGGAGGAAACCAGGATGAGCATCGGATGAACAAGTGAGCAGCATCTGTGCCAGGCAGCGGGATGAGAACCAGGTGCTCGGAGCAAGAATCGGGCAGTATTTGGGGCACGTATCTGAGCCCCGGGGCAGAGGGAAGTGGAGCTGGAACGCCCATGGGGGAGCACAGGCTTTCCCCCACCCCAGTCGCATGGATAACTGCTGGGCACGGGCGCAAAGAAAGGGAGGAAGAGCAGAGCCCGAGGTTCCTGGAGCACGGGAGGTCCAGAGGGTGCGTCTGGTGTTGGAGGGTCCGTCCCTGCCTGGCTTTGCAGCCCCCTGTGCCCTGGTCCAGCAGCCCCGCGGGGACAGGGGCGCGTTTGCCTCCACAGCCAAAGTGCTGCGCCACAACGACGTGACCACAAAGCCAGGAGCAGCTTTGCAGAGAAATAGCGCTGAGGTGGCTGTGTCTGACAGGAGCTTTATCTTCTCGCCGTTCCCATTGAATAGCTATTGGGCTGCGGATCNTAAATTTAAAAAAAACCCCCACAACGCACACCAGGAATTCAAAGGTTTTCACAATTCAAAGAGAAAGCTCGGTGTGTCCATGGCCAGATCCTGCCCCTGACTGCGGCACCCCTTGCCTTGCAGGGCCAGGACTGCTGGAGTGAGGTGGGACCCGGCAGGGACAACCGCTGAACCGTATCCCGAAGCACTGGCCTGTCCTACTCGCTCTCCCGTGATGTGTCAGCCAAGAGACCCGTTGGGTCTTGCAGACCTCTCACGTGCCGCGGTCAACTGGCAAGATGGCCAGTAGGGATAATTGGGAAAAGGCAGGTTAGTTTAGTTGCAGCGTGGACTTGTTAGCTAGTGCTGAGCGTTGGGACAGAGAAAAGCTGCAAGACACGCAGCATCCGAAGGCTGCGGTTCCCAGGTGCTGTGTCACGTCTCTCAGGCTGATTGCAGGGGGCTCATTCCAGACCCTATCCTCTTGTGCCCGTGGTCTGTGAAGGCACCCTGTGGTTTGCCAGCCCTGAATCCAGCATCTTAAACTGGTTTGCTACAGGTAGCGATGACCGGTGGCTGCTCTCAGGAGTGTGGAGGGGAAATTCTGAGGCTTGACAGTGCGTGGCTGGTCCAGAGAAGCTGGAAATTGCTGGTTTGGGCACATGTAGTCTCTTAATGCTTTCCTTTTCCTTTGACCTGCCCTGGTCATTAACTCTTGTCACCCGTCATCAAACTCTCTTCTCCTGCCTGACAGAGGCTGCTCAGAGCTCCAATTCCATGGGCACGCGCAGGAAGTTGTGTGCCTGCACAGAGAGGTTTTACCTCCACTTGTGGCTGCTGCCTTAAAGGGGATTGACATCAAACCTTTTTTTTCAGGAGTTTTAGGAGGCGATCCTGGGTCTTTTTTGTCCTCACACCGTAAATGACAGGGTTGATGCCACATGGCATGCCACACTGATCAGGTTGTGCCTGTCCTCAGAGACAGATTCCCCATGCGGTAGACTATCGAGGAGCAGAGGCTGGACAAGCAAGTCACCAGGATGACCGTGAGGTGAGTAGCACTTACGGCAAACTTCGTGCTGCGCTTTCCCGGGAGTAATTCTCAGGGCTGTTAGGATTGTCCTGCAGTAGGATGCCAGGAGGAAGCCTAAATCGAAGACGATTGTGATGGCTGTCATGGCCAGTCCTACCATCTTGTTCCTGGAGATGTCCCCACGGGACAGGTTCACCAGGACCACGTGGTCACAAAGTGCTTGATGATGTCAGAGTGGCACAAATGGACCTTGGATGCCAGGATCACCCTGGGGCTGGCAGAAGTGACGTTCCTCACCACTGCAGCCACGGATAACTGGGATGGGTATTTTCTGGTCTTTATGTCTGCGTAGTGCGGTGGGTTGCAAATGGTCACGTACCTGTGGCCGTGAGAAAGAAGGTGTTGCAATCTAACGTGATGAACTATGGGAAGAAGATTTGGGCCCCGCAGCCCCCCAGAAAGATGTGGCTGAGATGAAAGAAGCAGCCCAGCAGCATCTTGGGCACAGATGTGCTGGAGCTACAGAGCCTGACCGTCAGGAGCAGAGCCATCAGTGAGCAAATGGGAGAATGGAGGACTTCCATGGTCTAGGTGTGGATGGAGTTTGCCGTGGTGATCAGGTACAGGCAGAAAGCAGGGATGAAGAGGAGCAATCTGGGCTCGTGGACACCAGGGAATCCTACCAGGAGGAATACTGGGATGTATTCTGGGTGACTCCAGAATATATGTATATATAGTGAGACGTGTATATATATATATATATATATGTGTATATACTGGGATGTGCTGGATGACCCCGTCTGATTCCCACCTGCTGGAAGGGCTCTGCTTCCCTTGGCCTGAAAGGAGAAAGCAGTTTCTCCTGCTGCGGATGCAGATCTCTTCTCACTACGATGAAATGCTTTTTATGCTGGGCAGGCCCATGGAAACTCTGAACTACAAGTGGTGAGAAAGAGAGAAGGCCTGAAGGCTGGTGAGAGGCTGCGCTGTCACTGCAAGGGCAGCACTAACCTCCGCTGCCTGTGTTTTCTCTTCCTTTAGTTCCTTTAGTAAGTGGAAGGCAGCAAAAGGCTTGGAAAATGAGCCAAAAGTATGATTACTTTTATTAAAGAGGCACCTGCACGCTCCAGGATTCACAGAAGTGGGTCCAGCGCTGCCCTGCCAGCAAGTTTGCCCACTGTCGAGCAAGACTGGGAGGAGAGAAACGGGATGGAGGAATGAAGTGACATGCTTGAAGTCACGAGCCCCGCCAAAGGCTGAGCCACGTCCCCTCCATCTCACCCCTGCCACTAAACCATCCGCCTCTCCCACCTGGGTGATGCTCAGAGCGCCTTTCTCAGGAGGAAACCAAGCAGGTGACTTCCCTGCGAGGTGAAGAGCAGGTTTCGGCGTGCGCTGAAGCACCCTCAGCCCAATTTTCCACGCTCTCTTGGCTCTCATTGAGTAGCTGGGGGCAGCAGGGGCTGAAAAGCTGCGTAAGTACCAGAAAAACAAAGCAGGGCCAGGTCCTGGATGGTATAGCTTGACTGTCCACGCTGTTAAATCGCTGGTGTGGACACTGGTATGGTTTAGAGAAGGATTGACTACTCCAAACAATTCCTGGGTGTGTTTTGGAGGTTTTCAGGGGCAGTTTTGGTGTGGCCACCTTGTTTCTGAGTCTGGCAGATTTTTAGCGTGGGGGCATAGCACGTGTGTGCCAGTTGACCGTCGGGCCATGGAAGGGTGTCCGGTACCATTTGGCTGATCTGTATCGGTGTGGAGAGAAGTCAGCGCGATTCCGGAGAAGATCTGAATGTCGACGTCCTTTGATGCAGTGGCCGTGAGCCCCTTTGGTTTGTTTTGGGCAGCAGCACTGGGCGGGTGAAATGATGTCGCTGAGATGTGGGCAGTGCCGAAGACAAGCCAGGCACGTGGGAGCGCAGTCCTCCACGCTGGTGGTGGTCGGTGGGCTCTGAAAGGGATGGGTCCTCCCGGCGGGGACCCAGGCAGCGCTCCTCCTTCCATGTGATCCAGAGACAACATTAGACATTCAGGCTGGGTGCAAGCCACAAACCCCTCATATTTTTTCCGCCTGTGCACTGGTGGCTGGTGCTCGGTGAACCCTGTTTGATCTTCCTTCCCACTGCCATGGTCTAGGGTTGAAGAGAAACCCCTGGTTTCTGTCCCTTAAGGTTTTCTGTGTGCTCAGCTCCTGATGCTTTGCCTTCTGATGCCGTGACTCCGGCACATCTTTTGTTCAGGGTGAGGATGCAAGCCCACGGCTACAATAGTGCAAAAGGAAATATTCCCAGCGTATTTTTTTGGCCTTGCCAGAGCTAGGATGCTTTGGGAATCTTGGTTATTTTATGGAGGGGATTATCTGCCAGGCTGAGAGCTGAGACCGGGGTCCTGAGCCAGCCAGCCCTCCGTGTCCTGCGGCTCTCAGGAGTCACCAGTCACACACGTGTGTTGCCCAGGGAGCACACGGCGCGGAGCACGCACCCTTCTCCCTCCGTCTCTCCCTGTTCGCGGGGAGCTCTGTCCCTGCGAACACCCCTCCGCCAGGGCTGGCGGATGGGGATGCTGCTGGTGCACGGAGGGAGCCGGGCGGGGGGGGACACCGTAGCGGGGAGCCTTTGCTGCGAGATGTCTGTTTCTGTTTGCTCTGGAAGGGTGAAAGTCTGTCTGAGTGTTAGCACAGAATCACTGAGCGCAATTATCAACACAAGGCGTTTCAGAGCGGGGAGACGAAGATTTAATTGATGTAGGGTTGACAGAAGCACCCCAGCTACTGGGTGCTTATATCAGCAAATCTCTTCCACTCTGCTGTTTCCTTGATAGAAATATAAATCTCTGCTTTCTTACGGTGAGCTGAGATCCAGTCGTGTCCCAGAACTGGCCAAAGTCTCCTTTCTGAGAAGGGACGGGAGCAGGGGCTGGTGCCTGGGCCCCCTCCACCCCGGGGTCCCTGTGGGACGGCAGTGTGGGAGCTGAGGGAAGGTCGTGGACCACCACAGACCCCTGCTGTCACCAGCATTGTGGCGTATAACCCCCGAATGCAGCAATCCAAATGCCTCCTGGAGCCCAGTTTGGTTGTTTTCTCCTTCTGCATCCCGTTGTTTGGACCGCGAGCCCCAGCCCTCCTTCAGCCTAGCACTCGGCTTGGGTTCAAGCTCTCTGTCCTGGGCTTGACAGCAACCTTGGTTTTACATCACGGGCACAAACTTGAACAGA